>CM019167.2:95767278-95870476 GCA_009739505.2 Apolygus lucorum | reverse complement strand
CGAACAGACTACAAAAATAAACAGTTACAATGATATGACTAATCCTCCAAAACTTGATCCAACCTCGAACATAATTTCATAGCAAAGAGATGAAACTATAAGGTATACTATAATTTTAAAAAATATACCAACTCGTACTAATGGAAGAACTACAAGTTTCAAAAATTGAATGCAGCAGCGGGAATAATAAATGGGAATAATCTTATCAAGGAACAATTCTTCCTCTTCTTCTCTCTTCTTATGGTCCTGAAGAGGTCTTCGCGTGGCCATTGGTGGGGTTGAGTCAATTCTAGTATTCTAGTTCTATTTAGCAGCAGTATTCTAGTAGTAGTATTTAAGTCAATCTAGTAGGTTGCCAGTCCTGAAGAGGATCATGGGTAGGTAAATGTCATGTTGTGAGTGAATGGGAAAGAGGGTGGGGGTGATGGGAATTTATGAATTTATGATGATTTATTGATGATTTTATAATGATAAGAATGATTTTATAATTATTTCACTTGAGTAACTGTCTCTCTACTAGTTATGATAATGATCAGTTAATAATGAAAAAATTTTAAATAGGATCATACCTATACAGGGTGTCTACCATTTGGATGGACCAAACTTCAAGGATCGATTCTACAACTAATTTGCAACAAAAAATGTCTCCTAGCAATTTTTTCGTAACCCACTCAAAATTCTTTTTTTTTCCACTTTAAAGTTTTTTTATTCGTATTTCGACCTTGCAGCACTAAAATGGTCATGACTCCCTTAAATTCTCATGCTACTCTTCAAATCTGAGTAAACCGTTAGAGAGAGCGTTAAATTTTCTATACATTTAGTGGGAAAACCAGTTTCTTAAAGCTATTTGTAAAAGTAAAAAAATAAATCAAAGTCAACATTTATAATTTTTTTCGAAAATTGACAATTTTCAGCTAACTAACGATTCCCCCGTTAAAAAATACCGCTATCGTGGTGCACTCAACGGGAAAAACTACCCCAAGATCTCACCTTTCCAACGGTATGTCAGTTTCAAGGTGTAGGAGGAAAGTTTCCTTGAAAAATTGAGTTTTACGCGAAAAAACGTGCTTCTTTAGGCATATTCCGCTAGAGAGTCGACCAAGTATTATTGCCTTCACTTTTCAATGATTGCATTTAAAAGTTCACTAAATTAAATTTCCACTCGTATTTTACGTTTTGGCCCTTCTTGAACAATTTTGGTACCCGTGTCTGACCATCTGACAGTCGGTCTGTCTGTCTGAAAGTCCTTGTAGATGGCAAAAGCAATAAGAAGCTACTGTCCGATTTCGATGTAATTTTCGGCGACGTTCTCCATGAAAATCAAAGTCAAAGCATTAAATGAAGGGGTCCCTCCAAGAACGTCCAACCTGCGTTTTTTTCGAACTGGGGTTTTCAGCGTAAAAACGTTCCTTGCGATCGTCTCCATCAACAAAATCCAGTATTTAAAAATGGATATGATAACTGTGATTGGAGTTGCATTGACATCCAAAGTGCGGAGTCCCTGTAAGAACGTGCTCTCTGCAGTGATAATGACTCTGCTGAACGACGCTGAAAATGCAGGTTGGACGTTCTTAGAGGGACCCCTTCAATTTCCAAAATCAAATTCAAAAATTTTAATTTTTTTTAGAAATTACCATTTTTTGGTATATTATTTTCAATAACAAGCCTTTGGAATCGAGCAAGAAAAAAATTTAACCCCTCTCAAAATTGTTTTATTGTTTGCCCGTAATAAGTAGCGCTATTGCGGGGCCAGTCAACGGCCAAAACTACCCCGAAATCACATCTTTTCTACGTTAAGAATCAGTTTTTCGTTTAATTAGAATAAATATCATGAAATTGACTTTTTGTAGCAGAAGAATAACTTGAAGAGTTTCATTGACCATAATACTTTTTCTTTACAATACAAATCATTGTGCCTACCAACACTTTCTACCAACGTTACAATGACAATTTTTTTCTGCTAATCGTTCTTTAATTTTATTTTAGTTCCATTTTTAAAATCAAAATGAACGGGTCTTAAATGCAATCATTGAAAAGTGAAGGCAATAATACTTGGTCGACTCTCTAGCGGAACATGCCTAAAGAAGCACGTTTTTTCGCGTAAAACTCAATTTTTTCAAGGAAACTTTCCACCTACACCTTGAAACTGACATACCGTTGGAAAGGTGAGATCTTGGGGTAGTTTTTTCCCGTTGAGTGCACCACGATAGCGGTATTTTTTACGGGGGAATCGTTAGCCTGAAAATTGTCGATTTTCGAAAAATTATAAATGTTGACTTTGATTTATTTTTTTTACTTTTACAAATAGCTTTAAGAAACTGGTTTTCCGACTAAATGGATAGAAAATTTAACGCTCTGTCCAACGGTGTATTCATATTTGAAGTAGCATGAGATTTTAAGGGAGTCATGACCATTTTAGTGCTGCAAGGTCGAAAATACGAATAAAACTTTAAAGTGGAAAAAAAAGAATTTTGAGTGGGTTACGAAAATTGCTAGGAGACATTTTTTGTTGCAAATTAGTTGTAGAATCGATCCTTGAAGTTTGGTCCATCCAAATGGTAGACACCCTGTATAATAAATGGCTTAAAATTGAACTTGTAGAAGGGTGGTAGTTTCCCGTAATCGTTGAACATTTGAGGGTTATTTAAGGCTCTTTTCAGGTAATCACACACCTTGCTTCGGTCGTCATACTGCAATCCCATCATGGAGAATGGGATTCAGAGACGTCCGCGTTTTTGACAAGTCATCAGCAGATGTTGAAGATCTTGTATAATATGTGTGTTACATAGATCGCAGTAGGGATCTTCCTCTTCTCATGAGAAACTTTCCTATAAGCGATTCATTCAGGGCAGTGATGAACTTCCTATTTAACACCATTCCTCCCAGAAAATCAGGGTGGAAGCAGAGGATCCTGTATTATTGCCCTTGTCCATGCCCCTGCTCCATCGGCGTCTGCATATCTACTTTTCCAATCCTGCTTCTGGGGTTTCTCTATCAATTTATAAACATCCAGGAAATTTGTAGTGATGGACCCATTGATTTCTCCCACCTGAATCTCCCTGGACGCCATTTTGTCAACTTTTTCATTGAATTCCAATTCGACATGAGACGGGATCCACTGTAAAATGGTATTGATTGTCAGACCTGCCACGGTTTCCAGTAAATGAGAAACTTCCATGAGCCTGATTGGAATCGGGTCTCCTCTTCTGATAGATTCCTATGTGATATGTCATCCACCGCGGATTTCGAATCTGAGAGAACCTACTATTCTACTCAATACACCTAATTGTCTCTTGCCAGAAGGGCATTTCTTGAAACGTGTCCTGAGGACACGAACCTGATGGGTTTTACTGAATAAAGACTGATTGAAAATTACGTGTGTTTCTTTACCCCTAATGATACTCTTTAGCTGAGGTGATGCAGGATGAACTCAAGAAACAAGATGAATGGATTAAAATACCAGGTAAATAGTTTATTCTACAGAAAGTAAGCAGCAAAAGGATGTTGCAACAAATAGTGGTACCTGAAGGGTACCTAATATCGCTTCTTCTGACAAGATGAAGTTAGTATTTAAATGGAAGTTTAAGTTTAGCAATAAGGTTCAGCAAGTAAATAGCAAACAAATTAGAAATTCCAGTCGACAAAACATTCAGTTTTCAATAGTAGTACATCAATATCAATAGCCGTGTCTTCAACCGTGTCCTTTGCAATCAACAATATTCAAATCGTGTCCTAGTCGTGTTTTCAATTATACAAGTTCCGGATCAATTTACCAATATTCAGTTACAATTTTACTCTATCACTTTTACTAATCACCCTGTCTAACTATTTTGGCCAAAATGAGCTGGAAATTAGTCAGTGCACTCACGTGTTGGCCCGAAGTAGAGATGGGGTTACCCAACTTGGGTAAGAAACGAAAACTAGAGATCAACGGAATGATACTTTGGAATGGAATAACAATATAACATGATAAACAAATAACGTAGGTCGGGAACGAAAAGTAGAAACGATACCTTGGAATGGTATGTCGGAATGAGCTTGTGAAAAGGTCCCTGAGATAACCTATCAATAAATAACAGGTTATTGGAACCTATTACCAACCAAGAGCGGTAACGGTGGAACCTAATACGCAAATGTAACCGTTTCGCCCATCTCTACCAGAAGGTAACCTCGAGGTGAAGTGGCGTAGGTTGAGATCTCGAAGTCCGGATATCCGAGGTCTTATCGAACCAAGAACAGTTAAACTGATCTAATGCCTATCCAATGGGACGTCCTCTGGAATGCACGCATTACTAAACAATATGTTTTATTGCAGATTCAGAACTTACGTAAAATTTCATGAATGTTTGACTTCTCAGTTGATTTTTTTACTGCGCGCAACCTACCTCCCTGGGCGCTCAAAGTTGCGCAAACCAACGATTGCGCCCAAAATCAGATTTTTGAAAACCCCAAGTGTGGCACATGGTTTTTCATTATTTTTCGACGCTCACCACGTATCCATTTTAGAATTCGATTGGAATTTTTGAAATGGCGGGCCGAAAATTCGGTTGTTTTTAGCGAAAAGTTGCTCTTTTCTTAGTCCTCACGAGTTATGAAGCGATTTTAATTAGTTTAGAAACTGTTTTGAATGCAGTTTCAGTTTTGAATACTGAGAGTTCAGGAAAGATTTGAAACATTGCAGAATCCTGCAACGAGATAAGAGAAAAACCTATTTACTTATATCTGAACTCATCTCATATCCGATTTATTCTCATTGTTACCTTGAAGACGTGAGTATGGAATTATGCCTCGTGCTAAACCTTAAGTCCTCTCTTCAGGAGAATAACGGGTTGTATTAGCACGAGGCATAATTCCATGCATTGATATCAGAGAGTTTGTGCTGAATCCGAGTACACCATATATTACTATGATTGTGAAGTTAATAACCACAAAACCCGACTTTTTTTGGTAGAAGCGTACCTAATAATGCTGGAATGCCCGAATGCAGAACGAGGGCAGTGGGAGACGTTTGCTTTTGTGAACATCACCACCTGAGTTTCAGAACATCCAATTTCCAAATGATGTTAATTATACCAACAAACCAGGCCTCCCTTAAAGGTTCATAATATTCAAAATACTAGAATATTCTTGAATAAATTTGGTTGGAACAGAATTGTTCGAATATTTAACCTCGGTCGTTAAGAACTAAAATGATACAGAATGATAATATCATTCTGTATCATTTTAGTTCCTAACGACCGAGGTTAAAATATTCGAACAATTTGGGTTTGAATATTATTCAAATCCATTCATTATCCTGTTGGAATATGCCTAATGAATTGTCGTTCAACTCAGGGAGGTCTTAGAAAGGAGTCAGGATTGAAATAATCGTGAATATAATTGAAACTAAAACATTTATTAAACCTAAAATCATTCAATTCTTCACGTTGAAATCATTAGTGCAGATTATTTCGTTTTTCTTTGAACTATTCTAGACCGCAGCTGTCTAATTTGACCACTACTCAATATGTTGTATTGTTCCAGTTTCGGCATCATGTGTTTTAGAAAATGGTTTTGCAGAGATTGCCAGGTGCGCCTTTCAAGGCCAGGTACGCCCTCGATTTCTCTCCATAATACCTTTGAAGTAATGCCAGTGAACTTTTTACTGGCGATGATATAGTTCAGGATGCAGATCTCTTCCCCTCTCGTATAAGGGGTTCTGGTATCCGTACGAACAACTGAAGACTTCAATTGGTTTAAAGGGGGTCCGATCCTGTAATACAAATGTAATAAATTAAGATCCTCAAAATTGCTAGAGAACCGAGACTTTGGAGGATGAAAAATAAAGATGTAATGATCGGGAAAGAATGCCTTCCTACCTATGCCTTTTCCGAATTTCAATAAATGTGCCCACCATGCGATAATTTTCCGTTTTTATTATTACTTTTTTTTGGAAAGAAGGAAAGAAACAAAAAATTTAAAAACAATGTCAATGTTGAATTTGAGGAAATATCACAGATTTGCTCATGCCTTAAGATTAACCTAGGTAGTAATCTAACAGGATTTCTTCATCTAATGGAAAAGCGCTGCAAATGATTACACAAAGGTTCATTATTTACAAATCTACAAACATCACTCATCTGCAAAGAACACTAATTTGCCATTGTCACTTTTTTCTAACAACTCCCCTCAAAGATGGAGGGGGTACGCCATTAATAAACAAAAATAAAAAAACAAATCAAATACAATAGGGAGGACGCCCGGGATTAACCCGACGCCGGCCCTAGGGATGAGGGAAGATGAGGAAGTATGGGTGGGAGAGAGGGACGAAGGGAAGTGCTCCTATAAAAATACCAGAAGACCTGAACGCGTCTGGTGACACCACGGTGTACACCTCCTGACAAGCCCAACTCTCGCAACTCCGTGGAACTTTTCCCGCACCACACTCCGAGCCATGACAAGGTTGCAGCCATCACCCTGATGTTATCGGGTGTCACTCCTTTTAGCTCTAACACTGCTTGCTGTAAATCATCTCTATCATACTTTCCTATCTTAGCACGCCAGGTCTGCTCCATGTCCATGCTGCCATTGACAACTTGGATATCCAGGATAATGTCAGACCTGTCAGGCTTGACGGCAACGATGTCTGGTTTCTTACCCTGGTCGCTTGGCATGTGGTAAAATTTCTCCCTCTCAACATCCCAGCCGCTAGATGACAAGGCACCTGTAATCTACTTGGCGACCGCATCATGACGTAGGATGCGGCCTCCATGAGATGAAGTACCAACCATAGATACCACGTACCTACTATATATCTACTTCACAATTAAGATTATTTGGAAGAAATAAACGCTTCGCACTCAATTCGAAACATTAAAAGAGTTGTGAGTGCCTTCATTAGAAAATGTGATTACTGGGTTGCTAAGGACACAAAACTGAGAACAACTGGAAGTAACGAACAATAACGTTTTGGTCAGCTAAAATTTGAATGGAAATTAGGCCTATTTTGCGATGCACACTCGTGTTTCTGATTCAAGTTCTCATAGAGACCGAATGGTTGGTCCTACAGAGCTCTCAGTGGTCTCATTCAAATCTAAAAATTAAATACTATTTTAAATTGATGAAACAACAATACCTTTATATCAAACGTTTTTGAGCTAGGACGCTTTCAAAATGTAGTCCTTATTTCTCAATCCTTAGAATAAACTGAAATCCCCAAAATCTTCGGGGGGAAACAACTAGACCCCAAAAGAAGCCCATATCCCAAATTTCATCAAAATTGGCCCATGGGAACTAATGAAAGTGCCGAGTACGGCGTACAGACGGCAAAATTTTTATTTGTAAACCAACAAAAGATTTGACGGGGGGTTAAAATTTTAACGGTCCGGGATGAAAACGGTCACGCGCGTTTTAAACACTCCGATCATACGCCTTTTCCAACACTTCAATCGCGCGCCGAGTTTCAACACTCCGGTTTTCAAGACGCGAAGCGCCGAATTTTTTCTTGGTCGATTCCAAAGGTTCATTATTGAACATAATAAACCAAAAACGTCTACCAAGTACGGCAGATTTCCGTAACCCAGTTGTATAGATGATCCAATGCATTGTAGCTAATCTAAAAACATCAATCTCCATGCACCCTCATAGGGTGTATGGAGATGGGTGTAGGGAGGGTACCATCTACACGTCAACCCGCACAATCTCTGAAAATGTCTTCGAATTCGGGAGGAAAACATGGAATGTTTACTAGCGTAGAAAGGATTTCACATTTGCGCATGCGCAGGGGCTATCAATCTGGGGCGACGATTTTCATAGCGGACCATCTACACGCCAATCTGACCCTGTTTTTCAACCTTGAGAACAATACTTCCGCACAACAACAATACAACAATCCTTTTCCCTACGAAAATGATCATCCTGGATAGATAGTAGCCATTGTGCATGCGCAAGGATAAAAGCCTAATAACAGCCATAACTTCTAGATTTTCCATCCAACTTTAATTAAAATTTCAGGGATTGTATGGGTTGCCAGGTAGATGGTGCCCTATGAGGATAGTGCAATGTACTTAGAGATTAATGATTTGATATTAGCTACTCTGCATTTACTATGTTGTATCCATACAACTGCGCTATGGATACGAGGGAGCTATGCACACCCACTTGGCAGACGTTATACATGAAAGTTGGTTTGCCAGAAAAGTCGAGTAAAACAACGTTAGCTACCTACTGAATGTGTTCAGAGAATTGTAACTTGAATTACAAGATTCTAAACGAATTTTTCAACTTGAAAGAGTAAGGAAAGTTTAGTCACTTGTTGGCAGGTAAGGTGAATCTGGGGCCCTCATACTCCAATATTAATTTGATCCAAGCTATTGAAGCATAATTCAAGTCACAATTATACAATTTTTGGAGTAGTTTTTTTTGTTTTCAGTTAGACTTTTGCAGAAAAAGATGAAGAGAGGAGGTTTGTTCAGAGAGGCAGTCCAGAACCAGATCGGAACTGAACCAGAACCAATAGAACTTGAAAAGGGGGAGGGGATAGAGGCGTCCAGGACTGTGGTCCCAACTCTTGCTGTCCGAACAGTTTTCGGACTAGTTTGGAACCCCCTCAAAATGCCGCCTTTTTCACTTTTAAATTAGTCATTCGTGTTCTTGACCTTGCGCCACTAAAATGGTCACGACTTCTTTATTTTCCATGCAAATTCAAATCTGATTATATCGTTCGAAAGAGTGTTAAATGTCCCTTAAGGTGAGCTCTCACGAACTGGTGTCGTTAAGGATCTGGGGATATTGTGTGATGCTCAATTGACGTTTAACAAGCATATTTCGTCAATCGCTGCCACCGCATTCAGGGCCCTAGGCTTCATCAAGCGAAACACCAGGGAGTTCACCTGGATTCAACCCATCATCATCCTGTACAAGACGCTGGTTCTGCCTAGGTTGGAATATGGATCCACTGTTTGGTCGCCCTTCTACACAGTGCACGAGTACGCATTGGAGAGGGTTCAGAGGAGATTTCTCTGGTACATCGGATTTAAACTCGGCATTCCCTCATCTGAGATAAATTACGAGTCCCTGCTCCAAACGTGCGGTCTGGAGACCAGGAGGCAAATATCCGACATATCCGTTATGTACAAACTTGTGAATAACGGACTTGATTCGCCGTATCTTCTGTCCAGGATCGCCTTCAGAAGTCCCCAGTCGACTCGCTCCACTCTGCCCTTTCTGACTCGCTTCTCGGCGACGAACTACCTGCTGAACCGGCCACTGTGCAGGCTTCCTCGTTTGGCAAACTACTTGACGAGTCTAAACTCTGACTTGGACTTCTACTCTAGCCCGTTCTCTTCATTCAAATCAGCAATATGCGCGTCCCAACCCTAATTAAATTCAGTTTCAGTTTCCACCCTTACTTTATTTAATTTCATGTCATTTATTAACAGTTTTTCCCCTCAGTCATCGCATGACTCAGAACTTTCAGTGCCTCAAATCGAACAGTTTGTTTTTCTATCTTTTTTTTTTCTCCAGAAGTTTCATTTCTTTTCGTTGGTTTCCGTCAACTTGATTCCTTTGTTTTTTTTTTTTTGTTTTTTTTTTTTTTTTAGTGTAATAATGTAATTGGGTTCGCCCGTACAAATGTAAATAAATAAATAAATAAATAAGCTCTTGATAAGGTCAGAAAATCTGTTTAACAAGTAGATCTTTCTACCTCAAACTTGAAAATATTTAAATTTTTACCTATTTTATCGAACATTTTGCTGCTATTTCCTGCTCGGTTTTCTTCTCAAGAACTTAAAACATGTTTCATTTCATCAGCTTTCCAAAGGTTTAACATTTTTAATAATATTTGTTGTTGTGTTTATTAGTGGTGCCGAGAAGCTTATTGTTAGTATCAGTCACTTCTAAGGGATAAACAATGGGGTAGTTGCATGATATTTTTTTTGTATTTTTTCTGTGTAGAGAATCTTTATTGAAGTACGTATCTGCAAATAAAACTCCCGGAAACGCTTCCTAAAAATTTAGAGATTTTTTCGAAAAACGGGATTTCGGATTCAGGCGGGAAAACCTACACACGGCTTGGACACTGCGGGGTGGGGGCTATGTCACGGGTGTGAAGGGGGCCAAGACACCCCTACACCACTGTTACCCTGACGCAAGGTTAGGGGTACTGTGCCGGGGGTCCTTTGATAGCAACCCTCTGTTTGTTTACGTTCGTTTGTAGCAATAAAATTGGAGAATCACTCACACTTCGTGGTGCTCTCATACTGAATTTTGCTAGCTGCGCAATCGAAACATGTTGCATCAAAGATTTTGTTTCCTACTGGCATTCCCTCCATTGTAACTGAAATCGTACATGGTTGTGAGGAAATGCGGCGTTCTGGTGATACTCGAGCCACAACCTCGCAAATTTGCTAGATTCTTCTAAGTTGGACATAACCAACATCGTTTTATTTAACAATTTACTAACACTCATTGGTACTACGTTGTACAGGATAATGACACTACAATGAAACTTCCAATAAATGAGCAACCATTTGGATGAAGAAGTACTACACACAAGAAATCACAGTTACAACTGACCTTTTACTATAAAAGTGTCAACTTACTTCACATTATTGGCTCTTTTTATTTCGGCGCTGATGAACTTGTTGTTATTGACGTAAAAATCGTACAACATGCCAATATTTAGGTACGGAATATTTTCCAGGGAAGCTACCTTGAAACTCTAGTCGATGGCTCTCCTTTTTGGCATATTGACATTTTATTTCAATACTTGGGCACATCAACGAAAAAAAAGTTACGGTTGTTTTTCTGATGATTTCTACTTACAGCCAAGTCGTTTCTACCAAACTTTATCTTCGTCATTCGTGTACGTAGAAAAATCGTTCACCATTCGTTGGAAAGCCCTACATTTACGCATAAATGATATGCTGCCAAAACCGTAGTACTCACGGAAGAAATTGAGATATACCCCTGAGTTAAAAGAACTATCAACAACATTCGAAACCAGATTGGGTAGGTAGCGGGAAAAAGTGAAGACATGTGTTGCAGACTCGTATGCAAGCGTTTATTAAAAGCTTCTTGAAACTTTACAGTGAACATTATCTTTTCCAAACCAATCAACTAATAAATTATGGTAAATACTGGTGTAAACTATAATATGGTAACAACTCGGACCGCACTACGAGAAAAGGCCACCCGAAAAACTGATAACGTGATAACTATGACCGTAAAAGTAACGTGAGGTTTTAGCGCCAACACAACAAAAAGAAAAACAGCCAAAATTATGCTTCAAAATTTTCAATTTAAACGATTAATTCAAACATAAAAAACCTGAAAAATATATTTCAAAGTTTTTTTAATCATCACTATCATTTTGCAAGTATATTTCAATGTTTCTGACTCGAATTGTCCTCGATTGCAGTGATCTCAACGCACTCTATCGTGAGATTCTCGTTTAGGGATGACGTAAGAGGAGTGGCCCGCCAACACTACTTGGATGGTACTTCTTTATTGAAATACGGCTAAACTAAATGGAATTTCGAACTGAAAACTGGTGCATATACGTTTTTAAGTGTGCTAAATTCGAATCTGCAGTCGAAACACGAAATTCCGACCCAAGCAACTACCCCATTGGGGTTGTATTTTTCAAATCGTGCTAGCTCGAAAATTCTCGATATAAAGTTTTTTTTCATCAATTTAAAAGAGCATTGAATTTTTAGAATCGAATGAGACCACCCAGAATTCCGAAGGACAACCCTTCCGCTTCCTATAATGAGGGGCTTACAATAAATCAACAACGCTGCAAATCATCTCTCAGAGGTTCATTATTTTTCTGTATAGATCACTTCCCTGCAAATAACACATCTTTTCCATTGCCACTACCTACCAATCATATTTTGGCTTCACAATCAACGTTATTAAGAATAAATAAACGCTTCACACTCAATGCGGAGAAATAAATACCTAGTTGAGGTTGCCATAATAAGGACGCAAAACTGAGTAGGTACAACGTAAAAGATACGAACTACGATCGCATTTTGGTAAGCTAAAATTTAAACATAGGTTAGACTTCTTTTGCTATTCACATTCGTGTTTCTGATTTATTGTAAGACCAACCTTCAACTTTTTATAGGGAGTAAACGGTTGGTCCCACAGAGCCCTGAGTGGTCTCATTCGATTCCAAAGTACAATACTATTTTCAATTGATAAAAAACAAAACTTTTATATCAACACTTCTTGAACTAGGGCGTTTTGAAACTTTCAGTCACTTTTAGAAGTGACTGATATCAACCAAGAGCTTCGCAGCATAACTAGACTCCAAATGGAGCCCATAAACCAAATGTCATCAAAATAGGTCCATGGGAACTAAGGTAAGTGCCACGTACGGAGGGCGGATGGCAAAAGTTTTATTCGATTTTCGGATTCTACCTTGAAACGTAAACCAACAAATTTTGAGGGAGAATTGAAATTTTTTTCAGCGGTAAAAAAAACCAAAATGTCTAACAAACAAAAATTGACAAATTTTGAAGTTTGAGGTAGGAAGACTATCCTAGATTACAGATTTGTTTTTTAACCGATCAAAAGGGAAATTTTACGCTCTTTCCAAAGGTGTAATAAATTTAATTTTCCAGGAAAATGAGGAAGTTATGAACATTTTCGTGCCGCAAGGTCGAAAACATGAAAAAAATGCAAAGTGAAAAAAGTGGCATTTTGAGCAGGGAAAAATGCTTAAAACTCGGACGGAATCGGAAGAATATTCTGAAATCCATTTGGGATGTGTAACAGTTGACAAATGGTAAACAAGAGAAGACACACAGGAACTCGAACTGTGGCGGGAGACTCATGAATCGGTAATCTTGTGTGATTAGCTTGAAAAGTCTGCGCATGTCTCGAACTAGAAATTCTGAAAAAAATCCAGAACCACTTTGACTGGTTCGAAACAGTCCGGGACTGCCTCTCCGAACCACGAACTTGCAGTTCTGGTTCTGAGTCTCTCCGAACAGCCAAAAAGGGGCGTGTCCAGTACAGAACCCCTCGGGACTGCCTCTCCGAACAACGAACTTGCAGTTCTGGAACTGGCAGTTCTGGTTCTGAGTCTCTCCGAACAGCCAAAAAGGGGCGTGTCCAGTACAGAACCCCTCGGGACTGCCTCTCCGAACAAACCTAGGGAGTGGATAGGTAGGGACTAACTCAGAATGCAATGCTACAGCATAAACACACTAGTGTAAAATTTGAAGGTACAGGTTCTCATCATTTAAAAGAAACCCAACCTACTCAAACAATGTTTTTTGAACAAACCACTTTGAGTTAAGAGGAGAGTAAGGAAAGAGAAAACCTGCTATACTTACTCGAGGCCAGAGGAGGCATCTGAGGAATCGTGTGAATCTTTGGGGGTTTCCGTATTATTTACTGGTAGATTTTGTCCAGCCTCTTCCTTTCTACGTTTCGCAGCCACTGGTAACTCAACATCCGACTCACTGCTGGAGCTGCTGAAAGTTGGAGGCTAGTTAGATGAGCGCCATTTTGCACATTTGGTGTTAGTCTATCATATTTGATTGTTCAAGGGTAGAAACAAGGGAAACAAATGTTTAAAAAGTCCATTCATGCAGCATGAATTAATGAGCGAATTTCCAAAAAAATCTTTCAGTTGAAGGTATGGTTAAGAAAAGGAGCAATGGTGTAGCAATTCCTTTTAGAAAGTTTTTACTTACACGATTCTTGGTTCTCTCGATTTTCAGTATACCATACCAACATACTGTATCCACTGTGCATGCTTTGAAGATGTTAGGAGACCATATTCACGTTCTACTCGTCTCCACGAACTCACAGAGTACCCACACGACTTATATAAATACAATGTATTTATATAAGTATGTATGTATGTATAAGTATGTATTTATATTATATGTATTTACATACATATTATGTATGTTTGAGGTATAATTGACTAAACTAGACTTGTGTTAAATGAAAGGGGTTCCGGTAGTTATAAGAATACAATTATTATCTACATACCGTATTGGAGAATCCGTCGTAATCAGCAAGTCGAGTACAGGAGGCGAGCGCTTTCGAAGCAAGAACATCATCCTCAGGCCGTCGAGAGAGTACCAAAGTTTGTCAGTCCGTCATTCCATTTATATAGTCTGGTGAAAGGGAGGTGGAAGGACCAGAAAGGAATGGGGGGGGGGGGGCACTTGGTAACAAGACCACGTGGTGTTGTCTGTCATGTCAAGTGAAAGGGAGAGAAAAACGCTGCAAATTATTACACAATGGTTTATTATTTTTCTATATAGATCACTCGTATACAAAGCCACCAACCATCCAACACGAAGAAAAACATCGATCGCATTTCAGTCAGCTTTAATTTGAATGGAGATTAGGCCTCTTTTGCGATTCACACTCGTGTTTTTGATTTATCGTACGTAAAACCCTTAAATTCTCGTAGGGAGCGAACGGTTTGTCCTACAAGGCTCCGCGAGGTCTCTAAAAATTCTATAAATCTTAAATTGAAGGAAAAACAATACCTTTATATCAAAATTTTTTGAGTTAGGACGTTTTCAAAATTCATTTTTGAACCCTTAGAAGTGACCTACATCAACCAAAATCTTCGGGGCACAACTAGACCACAAATGGAGCCTACACACCAAATTTCATCAAAATCGGTCAATGCTAAGTGGCAAAAGTGCCGCGTACGGCGTACGGCGGACGGACGGCCAAATTTTTATTAGATTTTTGGATTCTACATATCTTGAAACGTAAACCACCAAATTTTGAGGGGGTGTTAAAAATGTTTTTTCTTGGTCGATTCCAAAGGTTCATTATTGAAAATAATAAACCAAAACTAATCCTATTAGCTAATTGTACATTCACCACATGGTGACCTTGTGGTCTTCTATTCTAAACTATGAATATATAATGTACTAGCATACATAACCAACTTATTGCTAAAGTTATTTACTTATATATATATCTACTTCTAACTTAAGTACCACTATCTAATTTTTTTTTGGTTAGTTGATTACATTTTATTTATTGTTTGAAATTGTGATATCCTAGGTCGTTTGGTTGTCTGGAAGTTAGTGGAGTCATAAGGGTGCTGTTTGCGTTTGTAAGGAGTTATGGTAGTGTGTTCCGTTAGTGGTCTTTTGTTGTTCAGGTTGTCAGTAAATCCGTCTGTGGTTAAACAAATTTTTTTCTTGGTCGATTCCAAAGGTTCATTATTGAAAATAATAAACCAAAATTGCTAGGAGAAATTTTTGTTGGAAATACCTTATAAAATCGAACCCTGAAGTTATGCCCCTCTTAAGTGTAGACACCCTGTACGTGTCATTCCACAATATAACTTCAGTAATTGTTTAGCAACAATTTTTTAGTTTTCTTAGTTTTTTTTAAATGTTTGTAAACAAACAAAAGGACGAGTTTGTTAGCCAGAAATTTTGGACAACCCTAAGTGGTCTAAATTTCAAAAATAGTCCAAAGAAAACGGGGGGTTCTCGGTTTTTGTGGCTATTACCTTCACAATCATATTAATATATGGTATATTCGGATTCAGCGCAAAATTTATGATACCGATGCACTTTCTAAAAATGAAAATTGTCCAAAAAGTTTTATAACGTTCGTATATTTGTTGTACCCAGAAATGCAGTAGCCGTGTGGGTACTCTATGAGTTTGTGGAGACGAGTAGAACGTGAATATGGATTCCTAACATCTGCAAAGCATACGCTGTGCATACAGTATGTTGGTAAGGTATACTGAAAATCGAAAAACCCAATAATAGCCGTGTGTGTACTCTAAGACTTCATGGAGACGAGTAGAACGTGATTATGGACTCCTAATATCTCGAAGCATATCCAGTGCATACAGTATGTTGGTATGGTATTCTGAAAATCGAAAAAAATCAACAATAGCCGTGTGGGTACTCTATGAGTTTGGAAGATGAGTAGAACGTGAATATGGACTCCTAATATCTCGAAGCATACCCAGTGCATACAGTATGTTGGTATGGTATTCTGAAAATCGAAAAAAATCAACAACAGCCGTGTGAGTACTCTATGAGTTTGTGTAAAAAAACAATCTAATAGAAATTGCAACACCATTGCTCCTTTTCCAAACCATACCTTGAACTGAAAGATTTCTTTGAAAATTCGCTCATTAATTCATGCTGCATGAATGGACTTTTATAGAATTAAACTTCAATCCTTACTATGTTACAGGAATTCTCGATTGTGCAGTTTCTTTAGCCTTGAGTAACGTGGCCATGTTTGAGGCACATCCAACGCTTGATTTTAATGGCTTCGTCGTTGACTGTAGCAGCGTGTCAACTGCAATTGGAGAATTTTTAAATAACTTCAAGTATTGGAGAATTTTTTTTCTACGTGAGTTTCAGGGTAGGATCAAAGGGTACAAAGAACATACACTGATCTCCCCAGTGATGAGCAAATTGAGAATTTGACAGGAATATTCCCAAACTTTCTCAAACACAAAAGTAAATTTAAAAAATATTATTTTGAAAAAATCCTTTCCCATATTGTATATATACGTTGTCATTGTGGTCTTCTGTTGGGCCTTAGGACGAATGATCATTTTCGTTCAGCCGGTTAACAGCGAATTTTCTTCAAGAATGCGTGTGAATAGCTAGTTTCATGACAATGAAATCGACAAGAGAAATAATTTCCAGGTCTTAGTGGAATTGAGGTGGAAAATGACAAATCAGATTCTGATGAAGCCATTTTGAGCTGACTGTAAGAGAGGAATAATGTGCTAGCTCTCGGATGTGATGATCAAGACCCTCTTGGTCAACCTCCGAGTATTTCCCTCTACTTCAACAGCTAACATTCTCGAGTGAGAATGCCAATCAACCACCAATGCTGTGAGGTATGAGGTTGTTTGAGGAATGATCAAGTCGGATGATGGAGGGTCGTATATGGGGTATGTATTGCGGTAAACGCACACAAAATCCATGTTTTTGGTTTTAGACTTTTCGTTTTGATGTATAAAATCTGGTCGTTGTGTTTTGGAACTTGGAGATAAAATAGATTGTTTTGTTATCTCATTGTGGCGTGTAATATTGTCTTACAATATTATATACCTGATATTATGTGATAGTGGAGGGGGTGTTACTACCCCCAACTCCTCACTGTCCCATCATTCATTTGCCTGAGTTCGAAAGTCCCCTTGTCCTTGCTTTATTTGGATGAGGTAAAGAAGCTCAGAGGAAGTCATGATAATTATGTTAGTGCATAAGCAGAGGGCAACAAATTCGTCCGGGACCCTGTCCAGACCTCAACCTGCTAATCTTAACAGGACTTCATTGAAATCAAATGTAAATTGGACGGATTTCCAATTAGCGCATGCGCAGTGTCTACTGAAGATCAGATCTCGTTATAACTAGTAGATCATCCACATAGGGAGAACTGAACAAAAACAATCGTTACCTGACATGGTTAAAATGGCGCCTACTGCCTACGGATGAAAATTGAGCACATTGACAACATTCGAGCCCATTTCATTGAAACACAAAGAATTTTGATGAATTTCGAGGATTTATCATTTTCATACGGGAAACTAACAATGCTGGTTGTCTACAGAAACATAGCTAGAGGGCATATCTCAACAGATGCAATTATCATTAAATTGGGGGTTTCCTAGTGAAGACGGTAGGTGACTTAATTGTCAGCAACATCCATACTTCTAACAATAGTAATAAATTAATGTTCAAAAAGTAATTATTACGATTTTTAGTGACTATGACTTGGGGTTTCCACCGGGGAAATGCGGCTCACGCCTAAAGCTGGGTTCACATAGGTGCGTAATGTCCGTAATCCGTAATGCGCAAAAAGAGAAGGGGGGGTGTTCTGTAATCCGTAAAGTCCGTAATGCGTAAAAGAGCGTTCACATGGCCAAATGATTACGCGATTATGCAGAAGCACGCTGTAGGTTCTGCGCAGAATTGTTTTCCCGCTCGCCTTTTTCCCGCGTTCAGCTGTTTTGCTGTTTCGCCCTGTTCATCGATCGAATAATTTCTTATTAATTATTAACTCCGAAAAACATGATTTTCATCGTCTTCTTGGTGATTTGCCTACTTGTAGGCCCGGTGAATGGTATACCCAGTGTTGGGCAAAAATTAGCTATAGCTAATAGCTAAAAGCTACAGCTAAATTAGCTACGATTTAGCTGAAGCTAGCAGCTAAATATTAAGCTATTAGCTGTCAAAGAACAGCTAAAATTTCTAGCTAAATTAGCTATTAGTTGAAACATTAACTAGCTAATAAATTAGTTAGCTAATGTCCAACTCTGGGTATACCCATTTCGGAAAACGAGGTAAGTACCTTTGATGTAAAAAAAATAATGTTATTGAATTGTTGTGAAGAATCGCAATGTTCAAAACGACCAAATTCTCTCAAAAATGTCTTTTAACCCAGGTTTTCGTAAGTTGAATCAATTGAAAAATAGGTTTTCGGAAGTTGAATCAATCATATTTCCACATAATACGCAGACTTCTTTCATGCGGTTATTGGAGAATGATTTGATTTCTGAGGATTTATTGACATAATTTGATCGGACGAGATTAATGAGGCTCTCATTAAAATCAGTTACATTCATATCGAAAATGAAAACCAAATAATCCGGAATAAAAATACTAATAATAAAACGGAATCCAGAGAACCGAGTCAACGACGAACAGCTGAACGATGAACAGACGACGAGCTTTCACGAAGTTTGCCGAAATTTGTCGAAGTTCATCCGTAATGCGTAAAATATCTAATTTTACAAAACGATACACTCCGCTCCAAAAGTCTTCGTCCGCAAAGATTGCTCGCGCCCCCTAATTGAGGGGCTATTCGCTCCAGCCAATAGGATCCAATTACGCACTACGGATTACGGACATTACGCACCTATGTGAACCAAGCTTAACACTGGCTAGGGGCCAGCTCAATATATTATTGTGTGATACTGTGTACTAGCAGCAGCCAGCCTGAATAAGGAAGCAATGCAGTGTTGTCAAATCTTGTGCTGTGGCTTCTACAGAAACCATCTGTGATTAGTGCTGTAAATGGAACGTCATTGAGTGGAAGCGAGTGCAAACTTCGAAATGAAGTTGTTCAATAAGTCAAAGGCTGAGCGCCATGATCAGTGACATAGTCATCGATTTTTGTTATATTTCTCCTCTCTTTTCCAAGTGTTATTTCCAAAAGTCTTTCAATAATTTTATTAAGGAAGGCATGCATTTTCGATTCCCCATCATTTTCGCTCGTACCTATATCTTCATGAACTTTAGTTTGAATGTTTTTCCAATACCCGAATTCCCAACTTATTGTTATTTTTACCTGATCTCTTGGGAGATCTGTGGAGTACGAGGGCCGATTCAGAGTTATGTGGTTGACCTGAGCTACTGAGAACATCCGAATTATCCATGGTTGAAATACTGGTTAGGCTAAGAGTAGAATCACAACCTTCAATGTCTTTAGTACAATAACCTGTAGATTCATCCTGCACAAAATATTCACGTTGATAATAATCATAATATGAGTTGAATAAATCAACGATTTGATATTTTTTCATACATATTCGCATCCCCCCTCCCCCTGTCATCAACGGTGGCCACCACAACATTTCTTTTAATAGCAATAAAAAAAGCGCTGATTATTTCGTCCTTTTTCTATGATTTACGATACCCAACACGTGATATCGAGTGAACCATCACTCACCAGACTGGTACCACACGGCACTGCTGCCACGGTGGCAAGAATAGGATTTAGGCAAATCCAGAGGTTCTTGAAAATGTATCATTCGACCCTTTGCGATGCACATTTTGAAGTTTCTGCAGATTAACGAACAATTGGAAAGACGCTCGTGCTGACCGAGTTTCATATTACTCGCGTAGAAACCATACCGCCAAAATTCGATACCAGAAGACGCAAATCGACGGTCCCCAGGAAAAACAATTGGTAGGCTCATGTTGCTAACAATCACAGCACATGGACCCCGCCCCCACCCCACAAAAATTGCGCCCCATTAGAGGGATTCCATTCCTGTTTAAACCTATCAACCAGGAGGGAAATTCAGAAGGAGGACTAAAACTACTCCCACTATGGAAAAACAACAATTTATTCGATCTCCGAAATTCGAAACAATACGCCACCACTGCTGCAACAAAATACAATAACCACTATGCTCGGCCAAAATTTGGGTTGTGTGCATCAGAACGTGTCTACTACTGTTCGTAGATAGAAAGAATGCGGCTGACCAATTTTTCAAAGGGTATACCTGCTAACATAGACGACTATCTGTTCCAAAATCTTAGGTAGCCTGGTGAGTCAGGCTGGGGAAAGGGCCGAGCCTCCATGTCTCAGACCTTCGTAATTTGGGCATTGAGCAACTCGAGTCATAATGAGTTAGAGAGCCCCTCCACTCTGCCAATTGTTAGGAAAGAATTCCATCTCGATTGTGAGTTCACTTGCCTTTCAGGTTTACTCTTCATTCGCCTTTAAAATTTGACAAAAAGAACCATCCTTTACTGGAAATAACTTTTTGTAGTAAAATGGGAAATTTGGCGCCCTTTCTAACGGTGCCCTTATTTTTACATGTTTGCGGTAAATAAAGGTAGTTCTGGTAATTTTAGTGACATGTTCAAGAACACGAAAAAAAATTTGAAATTTAAAAAAACTTGGAAAAACAAGGGGTTAAAACAAAGATGCTACGATACATTTTCTTACTTAAATTAGATGTACGATCGATCCTTGAAGTTTGCTCGAAACCCTGTATAGAATTGGGAACCACTGCCTTAGAGTACGCAAACGGTCAGTGAAAATCAATCCTTCTACTTAATCATTGGTCGGTAGTCAACAACCCTCGGTCTCGTTTTCCCTGGCTTGAGTGGCAGGTAGAAGGAGGATGTTTTCGAGACTGTAATACACAAGGACACCTCACCAAACCATCCGCATTCTTTCCATCTGCAAACAGTACACTGCTCCGAGACCAAAGTTGCCAAGAGTCGGCCTCTTGACCACACATCATCAGGGATTCACAGTAAACTCCGCAGATGCTACAGGTTTGCGCCGGCAACAATGGTACCGTGAACTGGGGTGATACTGATATGCTGGGGTGATACTGATCAACACGCCTTTTTCCATTTGCATGCAATTGCAGCGCTCCACACAGTCCTAAATTGGAAAGTTAGGTAGTGTTATGTGTTCGTAGCAATGTCTTCTTTGGGGGGATATCGTTCCCGCCCGATAGTCTAGGTTACCATGGTAGCTGATAAGGAAATAAACAAATCTCAAAATCGGGCCCAGCTGACATTGTGATTGTAACTTCTGTTGTACCGGTGTCGGATGTTGTGTGATGAAGTTCTAGCGAAAAGATTTTGTTTCTACTAGAGGTAAGCATGAAATATCTGCAATTAGTTTGTTTTTTCTGTGTTACTACAGTTGGTTATCTGTCAAAAACAAAAACAACTCATTTCCAGGGGGTGATAGTGATCACGGCCGAAATGCCCGAAACTATCAAAAAGTGATTGGTCCATCATTATTTTTGGCAACAAGTGCTTTAAAATAAGTTGTTTCTTGTCAGTTACCAAACATGTGCCACGAATGGTCTCATTATGATAATAAATACTGAAGAGGATATTACGAGTCTTGAATTTTGGCATTATTCTGATTTTTACAAGTTAAGAGTTGGTTTTCATTAGTTTTTCAATAAAAATTGTTCTGAAATTAGTTGTTAGAGGGTTTTTTTTACCTCGGGGTACTAAAAAACAATTTTTAATTGTTTAAGTTCGATTTTTAATTGTTTTTAATATGTTTAAGTTCGATTTTAAATTAGTGATCACTATCACCCCCTATGTGGGGGGTGATACTGATCAATTTAATTATTTTTTTAAATGAGCTTAATTCAACAAAATTTAAAAGTTTGATATAGGACACTGTTCGTAAGATGTGGGAGAATATAAACTATTTTTTTCAGATTTTTTTGAATTATTACACTGGTAGTTTTCAAGGAAAAACTGTAGAAATTGATCACTATCACCCCAGTCTACGGTAGTTGATGAGAGTTTGGTTGATGAGGTGAGCAAAGTTTTAGTACTATAGACTGTTGATCCTCTTCAGGTCCTGGTAATTTTTTGGATATTTTCCGGAGATTTTTCCAGTCATTTTTTTTTTTTGTTGTTGCTATCGTCTCTTTCCTGGAGGTGGCTGACTCCCTCGGATCAGAGTGATCTGTCTGCATCTTGGATCTCGGAGCACTGTAGTGGAAAGCTCCGATGCTTGTATTTTGTTTTTCCTGGGAACCCTCAATTCGTGTCTTCTGTTATCGAATTTCAACAGTACAGTTTCCACGGGAGTAATAATTTGAAACTGTCAAAAGTTTTTCTATTTTCTGTGAAGATCTTCCACTTTTTACCCCTTAAAAGTTACTGACAGTAACCAAAACCTTAGAGGCACAACTAAACCCCAATTGGAGCCAATATACCAAATTTCATCTTTCACCACCACACCCTCTCAAAAAGTAAAATTACGGCCATGTAGAGCACAATTCGATAGATATCTGCATCAAACAAAAAAAGTAACACCCAAAACAATCAGATAACGAGGCCTAGGCTGAGTACAGTAGATATTGTTTCACACATACTCACCTATAAATTTTAAAGAGGATTCGGATTCAGAATTATCTGAAACGCATATGTACATGGTTATATTTCTTCTCTGTTTTGTTGTCCTGCTTTAACATTAATCGCAGTACACTAGGCAGTATCTGTAGAGGAAGTGGCAACTCCCGCTAGGTTCGCTGGTGGTAAAAGTAGTTTCTCGTACATCCAATAGAGTGCTCTGATTAACATGGAAAGATCACGTCAACTTTTCTCGAGTGTCATTGATCATTTTCAACATTACCTATTAGTTATGTTGTTGAGTTGGATGATAAGTCTCCTGTTTGACATGAGATAATATCGAAAAGACCCCTTTTTCTATTACAAAAAGGACCCAAAAAACCCAGAGTTGTTTCGCCCACCAACAGAAAAAATGTAAAAAGTTGGCACTCGTAAAAAGTTGATGTGATCTCTCAAAGGTAATTTTAATCAGAGTTTTCTATTGGACGTAAGAGAAACTACTTTCTCCACCAGCACGCCTAGCGGGAGTTGAAACCTCCTCGAAGGATACAGCTTATAGGGCTACCACAGAAACTTTGCATCCGTGTGGCGCCCCCTAGGTGGCAGATCCGCGAACTATAACGATTGAGTCAACCTTCCATGGTGAAACCTTGACACGGAAATTGGAGCCGTGAAAAATTTGATGTTCGTGTAGTGCTACGAAATTTCAATTTTGGAAATGCATGAAATTCATTCTGCAGTAGGAGGAAAATCATGTCACTTTTGAGGGGAGAAATTCCCAAAAAATTATCGTATGCGCGGGAATCTGCTTGATGATAAGAGATAATTAGTTCTATGTTCTCCAGAAGAATGCACCAAAGGGATGCAAAGTTTCTGTGGCAGACCTATAGTTATATGTACGCCCTAATCTTACTGTGCGTCATCCGAAAAAGAGCCTTTTCCCAAAAATGTCCCACCATACCTACTACATGTCAGAGGAAACTTACCATTGACAAGATGTGCTGACAACACGACTTGATACGAGAATCAAAGGCAGAAAGATTATTTGCAATCTGTATCATCTCAAACTCATTGGAATAATGATGACATTGAGTGTTGCCTGTAATATGAACAAGGATCATTAGTACAGCAAGGCGGCATATTCTCCGGGAGATCATTAACATATTGCTAGATAACGCCACCAAAATTCAACACAGTGGATTAGGTATCTGCTGATTGCAATACGAGTACTTAATCATCTAGGTAGATTATAAAGCGTAAAAATATGGTACTCACTTTGCTCTTCTACGGGTCTATACTCGCCATTTATCATGCGTTCAATATAGTTTATCTTTGCGAACTCTGGTGATGGGTTAAGTAAGTAGGCTTTGATATCTAGAAGATCTCTTTCCTTAAGACAGTGATCAATCCAGCAAATCTTAACATAACATAAATAATTTGTTAACAATTACCAAGTAGGTGGGTATACAAAAATTTGATCTTTCTGGGTGATCTTATGAAAGCAAAAGAATGTGCTGGATGAGATAGGCGAACAGTATCATAAAACTTAATACCATAAAACTTTACTTCAACTTTAAAGAAAAAAGTCAGCCAAGTGGGTATGGCACATAGTTTAACCAAATCCATAACACAATTGTTTAGTAGACGCACACTAGATAATCTCAAAACTTCAATCTCCAAGTACCTACCACTACCCTAAAAAAACTGATGATCTGATGACGATGAAATTCATAAGGAACCATCCAGAGTCCAAACCAAACAATCTCCGAAAACTCCATTGAAATCGGATGGAGACAGTAAAATTATTTTTTCAAGGATTCAACGTTTGCGTGTGCACACTGGCTAACAATGATCTGATCACAATGAAATTGAAAAGGGACTGTCTAGTGTTCCAAACAAACAATCCCGAAAAAAAAGTAATCGAATTAAGATGGGAACTGTATAAGTTATAGAAGGATTTCCTCTCAGCACTTTCTTTAACACGCTCAAATGCCACTTTTTTCGGTTTTAAGTTTTTTCGTGTTTTCGAACTTGCGGCACTAGGGGCGGTATTCTTAGGCCGTCGACACAGGTCGGCAGGCAAAGTCGACGCAATTCCCTCAATGCTCGTCTTGCTCGATGTGTCTGACTCTAGCGGCTGGACTCCGCACAAGGGGTCGATTCTATCAGTTGGTTCCCTCATTCCAAACTATCGTAGGAGGAGTGCCGTTTAGCCCACGAACTAATTTTTTTTTTTCGGCAGGCATGTGAGAAAATCTTTAAGATCCACAGGTGGAGTTGGATCTCGTAAGATACCTAGAAGGGTCCGCGACTTCAAGGTTATTTGGGATTTAAACCCACTAAAAAACACCTCCTTTTCTCCCACGTTGGATGATCAGCCTGGAACTGTTTAACACACTACTTCAGGCTGAGTCCTGGGGCACTTCATCAGTTCTGGATGGCGGGACGGACCAGGTGTTCCCTTCTCTCTCTCTCTCTCTCTCGTTCTAACAATGTCTTCCTTGTCAGGATACTCTATGCGTACGCTGCCACAAGACTCCAGCTCCTCTCACCTTCCACCATCTTGCTCACGACAGCTTATGGTGTTGAAATTTGGGGAGTTAACCCCAGCTCTGCCAGCAGCTGGCTTCTTTCAGCCGCCCATTTGGTGCATTTGAAAAAGGTGTGTAGCGCATCATCATCTTCTCTCTTCTGGCAATGCAGACATGTTGGGACAGTTACCTTTCCCATTTTATGTAGATAGGCATAAAACAGTCCATGTCCTGTGAAGAATTATGTGAGGAAAAAGTTCAATTCTCCATGCTTCCTGTCCGTCCATTTCTGAATGTTTGGCACTAGCCGTGCGGTCCATCGTCCTCTGTATTCTCTTGTCCATATCTCTTGCCAGCTTGCCATCGTGCAATCTCTTTCTTCCTTGGCTATGCGGGACCTGTCTCTTCCATCCCTTCTGTCGAAAATTCTTTTTCTCTCTGAAGCCATCAGCTGAATGGGAATGACACTGGTAAGGACAAAGATAGCGGGTTCAGACACTGTTCGGTAAGCACAGGCAATTCGTAGAGCTCCTCTTCGCTGCACAGCTATCAGTCTCTGTCGGAGATATGCCACACTCAATGCATCCGCCCACACCTCCGTTCCATACAAGGGAATTGACTCCACCACTGTCATGGTGGACCCAATCTCCACCATGTCCACGAACTAATGGTGCCGCAGAAAATGCTGTTAGTTTGTTTAAACGAGCTCTCACTACTGCATTGGGCAGCTCATTGTTAGATTTAGCTCTTCAACGATTTCTAATAGATTATATGAATACAAAACATCTCACAACAGGAATCGCTCCTGCTGAAGCCATGCTTGGACGCCTGATTCGTGGTCGCTTTGATTTGCTCCGACCACCCTTAACCCAAGATCAGGTTCACAAACAACAGGCACGGCAGCGGGCGGATCACAGCGGTGTGGAAGCCCCTACTTGAAGGGTTAGAGACCTGATCTGGGCAAAAATTATCTTAGGTCAGGTGATTCATGGCTCAATGGTCAGGTTTTAGGTCCTAGGCGTGTTCAAGTGTTCGTCGCAGAGCTCAACCTCACTTGGGTGAGACACGTTCATCAACTCCGAAAACAAACAGTTCCTACGGGGTTAAACATTCCCGAGATAGCGGATCCGGAAATCACAAATGATTTAGGTATCCAAAAGACTCCTCAGAACGTTGAAGCAACAAATTTTGAAAAATTATCGTCCCCACCTTCAGAGGGTTTATCCTGAACTGTGTTCGAAAAAATTAAAGGGGGAAGATAGTCGGGATGTAATTTATACTCCAAGGATAGAGCAATCAACAAAGTCTGTTAGGAATAAAGTAAAGCCTAGACACCTAATTCAAGAGATGGAATTAGAGAAGAATAAAAATTGTAATCATTCTTATTTGGTATAATTTGTGCATAAGCACTATTATTTGTAACAAGAATTACAATCGGAATATTACCTACAATAAGAATTGTAATAGGATAAGTACTTACTGATTAGGTATAAGAAGGCATTACATTAATGAAGATGAAGAAATAAATTTGATTTTAACCTACAATTTAAAATTATTTTTAAATTTTTAACCAAACAAGGAGAGGTGTAGTATCGTGATAATAAATAAAAAATAGAGCCGATATACCAAATTTCATCTAAATCGGTTCACGAGAACTGGGCAAAGTGCCGCGTATGGCAGACGGACGGAAAACATTATTTATTCTATTTTTGGATTCGATACATACCTTGAAACGTAAACAAATTTGGAGGAGAGATCAACTTTTTTTTGCATGATTCCAGTGGTTCATCAGGTATTCCAAATGATTAACTAAAGGAAAGAAATGTTCTTCAAAATCAAAATCATTGCTACAGCATTGATAGCGGCCTCTACACATGTGAAACCCTCGTAACACCTATAGTGAAAATAATCTCCAGAATTGGATATTGAAGTTTTTAATATGCACTATGCATCGCATCATTTTTTCAATCATGTTATGGAAGAAAGAATTATTATGAAAGAAGAAGATTGTTGTGTCACACCACTTAGCAGACATATCAATTTCAATTCAAATTTGTGGATTTCACATTTTTTGAAACGTAAACATAACATTTTGGTGAGGGATTGAACTTGTTTATGCTTACTCGATTCGAAAGGTTCATTAATGAAAATAATAAACCAAATAATGGAAAATGTTCTATCAGATTATCATGTCACACCATTCATGAATTTACAAAAAGGTGAAAACAAGAGAATACCCACTTTTCGAGTTTCAATGAGTAGGTGGAGAAAATATAGAGTAATCTTTAAAAAAGGAAGAATCCGTCAACCATAATAACGACTATTATAATTTCCCAAAGCGAAATACTGTTAGGTACCTGGAAGGCAGGCTCCTTGCTGAAGGGAGGATGAATATCGCATCTGTTGTGTCCCTGCTCACATGGGAGGGCCCCGAAGACCAGGATGATCCTGGAGCCTTGAGACTTCTTGCAGACTCCTCCGAACTTATTGAGCTTGGTAGTATATTCAGTTTTCTTTGAGCTCCTTGAGCAGATGAGCCTGAAGTTCAGCGAGCATCCATGCACGTCTAAGAAAAAAGGAAACGGAGAAGGATCTGGCACTGGGTCTGTCATTTCAATATCCAGTAGATTGGTGAAGAAGTGGTATCTATGAAAATATCAAGAAAATAATGATGCATTAGGTTTTCACAGAAAGAGCATGAGTACAACTTTCGCAGTGAGAACAGGCAGCCATATAGTATTTAATAGGGGGAGGAGAGAGATTCGGCTAAAAAGTCGACTTTCGAATGGCTTGGAAAATCCGAAAAACTGATCACTTACCACCTTCGTATAGGTCAATGCTGAATTTCCGTGCTATCTTCTTCTTCAAATTATTGTTCAGACGGTCAAATTATTGTCCTTTCAAAACGGGTGTAATATGATAGGTTGGAAATGACCGAAAGTGGGTGAAACATGAACAGGAAAAACGCTGCACATTACCATATAATGGTTCACCATCCATCCGTACAGGTCAACCGCCTGCAAAGAACACGTCTGTTCCATCAACAGTACCTATCTACAAACCATATTATCGCGGAAGGTGAAGAATCGAGTTAATTTTGACAAAAGTTACCTACTAGCAATAACTTTGTTAAGTATCTGAGAGTTGCAGGTGGCTTCAAAACGAATTATTTGTACATTCAATAAAAATTCAAGTAAGAATGAATTTCCTAGTAACAGTCATATTTCAAGTATTAGGTATCTTCCAGAATGCGCTGAAATCTTCAGAGATTGTGCGGGTTAACGCTGTTGTGATCAGCGAACTCTTCGCATTTCTGTCCATTCGCTTCCTTAGCTCAGTGGTAGGAGCTCCGATCCAGAATCAGAATGATAGGAGATCGATCCCCGGTCGAGGGAAGTTAATTTTTGATGATTCAAAAATGTGGCGCAGTCAGTAGGACACGAAACGTCTCCTCACCATTTCTCCGAGAAACATTAATTCATTAAGATTAGGTCATCAAAACAACTCCCTCTCAAGACACAAGTCGAGCCACCGCCTATTCGGACAAACGTTGAGGTCAGCAGATCCCCCGCCCCGTCAATAAGGAAGAATTTACAAAAACTCCGAAGCCAGTCAAAAATAGGGCTTTCTCACTGGGTTGGAAAACGCCGGCCAAAGCTGCCCTCACCTCCCTGACTAGGTAACGGAGTATCTAAGATTTCCTAATGGGGGGGGGGGAGGGGAGATGTTGTGATCAGCGACCTCTTCGCATTTCTGTCCATATGCTTCCTTAGCTCAGTGGTAACGAGCTCCGACTCAGAAGTGTAAATATAGTTTAGTCGGACGATAGGAGACCAATCCCCAGTCGAGGGAAGTTAATTTTTGATGATTCAACACATTAGCTTATCTTTTAAATCCGCTATAAGAAAACTTATTTTCATGTTGTATTTTGAACCCATTTTTGTCCAAAAATAATAAACCATAGTGTGCTGCTTGAAAAATAATCCAAAAAAATTAAAGAATTGAATGAAGGAAGATGAAAATTTTAAATTTAGTGGCAATATGCTCATGGGGGCATGGGGTTGCAACGTAACAGGTTTTGTAACCAATCTGACTTCATAGGAGGATCTGTGCCCCTTATGACAGTAGAGCTACCTCTGGAAGCACAAATGAAACTGTAGCTTACGTCGTTGAACACAGGAGTGCGTGACTGAGAAAGAGAGAAAACCCAAATGTGAAAGTTACCAAAAGAAGCAATTTACTTACTCTTTTTTACAACACGATTCTACCTATTAGTTTACCAAGTATTATTAGTCTTCATCTTCTCTTATTTAGTTTCTATATTAGTTAGTTTCGTTATTTTAATTACATTATTTGAGTGGTAATTTGAGTCGATCATTTTGTGTGGTCACAAGGGCGCTTACAACTCTACCTGTTGTTCTTCGATACTACTTCCTGAAACTTCTTTTACGCCAGAGCGCACAACAGTGCAAATCTGGTCAGTTTTTGCGTCTCTTGAGGGAGGAAGCCCGGCGTGTGATGTGATCAATGGGGTATTTCAGTCAATTTTTTTTCAAAAGAGTATGGCTCAAGAATAACGGTAATCGGGTCTGTTCGTCGAGAAAATGTTTTTAAAAAATCAGAGAAGCTAAGGAAAGTTGAAGATTTGAATGGTGTGACGTAGCTAGCCAATCGTGACGTAGCTAGCCAACTGTCTTTGAAAAAAGTATCCATGCACAAAAACCCTTGGAGGACCTCTTGGATACTACAAAATACTAATCACACAGGCAGGCGGCGTAGTCCTTGCCTAGTGTGTGTCCATTTATAGCGGCCCGCCTTTTTCAAACGTGCGATCTCTTTAATTAATTTTTCTACCACATGTTACAGTATCATTGGGCATATACGTTGTAGTATATAGGTTTTCAAGGGTGCTGAATCCAAATTTGAGGTCAAAAACCTGAATTTATGACCCACCAAAATACCCCATTCCCCAACTAGCAACGCCACCTAAGTAGTCTTCTTTGTTTAAATGTAACTTTTCACATGTTGTTTTATCATAATATTAGTTCCTCCGTACCACAAATAAGTAGCAATTATACCTTTCCGACCTTGGGGTATTTCAGAAAAATTTTCAAATTTTTTACTTCAAAATAGTATGGCTCAGGAAAAACGGTAATTGAGTCTGTTCGTCGAGAAAATGATTAGAAGAAGTTAGGGAAGCTAATAAAAGTTGAAGATTAGAAAGATGGCAGCAGGGAGACCTAGCAAGTTGTGTCACATAATATTATTGAGTCGCTCGCCTTGAAAATATTCTTTGAAAAAAGTATCCATGCACAGAGAAGAAATAAAACCCTCTCCTGAGGGTAACCTAGGATCCCTTGGATACTACTTGCATAGTACAACATACTACCCACACACACCTGTGGCGTAAGTGAGTGTGTGTGTGTGTTCATAGAGGCCCGCCTTTTTTGTTTATTATTTCCAATAATGAAACTTTGGAATCGACCAAGAAATATTTTATTGGTTTACGTTCCAAGGTACGTAGAATCCAAAAATCGAATAAAAATTTGGCCGTCCATCCGCTGTTAGCATTGACCGATTTTGATGAAATTTGGTAAGTGGGCTCCATTTGGGGTCTAGTTGTGCCCCGAAGCTTTTGGTTGATGTAGGTCACTTCTAAGGGTTGAAATTTTGAAAACGCCCAAACTCAAAAAATTGTGATACAAATGTATTGTTTTTCCATCAATTTAAGGTAGTATTGAATTTTTGGAGACCACGCGGAGTCCTGTAAGACAAACCGTTCGCTCCAAACGAGAGCTTTGGAGAGGGGTTGGACTGACCAACGTGAGGGGTTGGACTTACGATAAATCAGAAACACTTTCTCTCCGACACGCAGCGTTTCGCACACTCTTTATAATTTGCATATTTATCTTATCATTGCCAATCATGGTAATGCATCTGGGTTTTAAAATGAAATGAAAACAACTACATAAATATCAAGAGCATAATGGGATAAACAGCGTGGAAGATGAAAGTTTTAAATAAAGGGAGGGAACATGAGATACAAAACAAGAGGGGGTCATGTCAAGTGTGCGATTTTTCGGGCATTTTAGGTGATCAGAACCAGGAGTTGCCAATTATTCCAATTTCAATCGTAAAATCATGCACCAATGCAAGTAAGTAATAATATTTTTATCAATTCTTAATCAAACATTACCCAGCTCAGAGGTTGAGGTGAAACCATGGAGATCAGCTTATCACAAGAAGCGTGACACCGGGTTCTAAACTTCTAAAATTATTCTTCACACCAGAAACACTACGTTCTACTTAAATCAAGTATCAATTAGAATAAGACTTCCTTTACATTGAATTCGCGTACTGACAGCCTCTTTGAAGATTATTTGGTTTAAGACAAAATAACCGATCGGTTACTGACAGCCGCCAGAATCAAAACATGGATATTTCACACTCACACAGCATGTCCCCGTCGAAGGGCGAGCCCTGCCGTTGCTGCGCTCTAACGGCATTTGTGAAAAGTAGGCCGTACCTCGTTTTTACCGCTCATTTCAAAATTTTACGGTTCAACATCCCTGCCTGTTATTGAAGAAAAACTGTTGGACAACTGTTATTGAAGTTTTGTATTTTGGGGGGACGTGAGCGCACATGTTCCATTGCTCTTGTTTTGATAGCTCCGTGGAAAAAGAATATATCGATACCTTAAAGCACAAAGGCGCTATGTCCAAAAATGGAATTTTGAGAAAAAAGCAAAAGATGTTATCATCAATGCACAATTCCGAAAATAATGGCTTATTACACTAAACTCTTTGATCACCTCAATAAATTTTCAAGCTATTATCGTTAAGAAAACTCAATAATAGTTTTGTTGAATTTGAGTTTTTCTGAAATTAAAAGAAATTGAAAATGTGGAAGGTGGATGGACATAGCTCCTTTGTGCTTTAAGGTGTCGATATGTGCTAGCATATCCACAGGTTGTACTTATGGGTTAACTATCCAAGATCAGGAAAAACATTTTTAAAAGATATAATAAAATAAATACTGTATGCCTTTTTAAGTTTTTATTTTTATTCCTGTCATTAAGGCGGAAAATTTTGGTTTTGTCGGACCTTTCCAACCTTTTGGAAAAAGAAATTAAATCTGCACTTTGGTTTTTGAAAAATGTAACGACGCCCCGTGGATGCTCAATAATTATTCCACAAAATAAATTGAAAAGGGGTAATGTTTTGCCCCTCACCTTTTTTCGAAAGTCACTGGGGAAATCCTTCAGGCAAGGTGAGGACACGAACACTCCACAAGTTCTTTTAATAAAAACTGCGGTATTTCTTTTGACAGGAAAGAGTTTCATATTCGCTGGCGGACTAGACTGATCTACATGTTGCCTACCAGTGCGGGCGATCAGTGGATGAACGTCATCGGTAGATCGTTTTCCGAATGATGGGCGTAACAAGGTGTGCTTGAAATTCAATTTAAAGGTTGATGAAATTATCAACCTTCCATTGTGATCGAGGAAATTCACGATATTTCTCTGATGATGATGAAGGTGCTTCGTCTTCAGAAGTTATCAGGACTGAGATGCTTAGAAGCTGTCAAGTAAAAGGCTACGCTGTCAAGAAGACGCCAAGGCCAAAATGATCACACGGAAATCGCCGAAAATAGTCAATGAACCCTTCATTTCCATTTGGGGTCTACTTCTAAGGTGTGAAAATGAAGGGTTGAAAATTTCAAGTTGTGACAATGACAAAACTGTGATCTTAGCAGACGAATGATCAATACAGGAAAATAATAAAACTTTGTGAAATAATTTGCAGCGTTTTAGAAAAACAAATTCGGACGAAAGGGGGCTATGCCATTTACTGTGCACTGTGCCCCCACCCACCTGTGGAAATAAGTGTAAATAATTTTGAATTTTTCTAACGATTATTTAAATCGATTATCTAGTAGTCCGACCACCCAATCGATCACCCTAATCGATCTCACACACATCGATATTGTTCTGTGATAGGCTTGTTCTCGCTGGGATGTCCAATACTTCAAAAGTATCGATATAATATCGTATCGATACATCTAGAAAGTATCAAAAAATCTCGATACGATACTTTCAAAAAGTATCGATATTTTGAAGTATCGATACTTTCACAAAACATGGGTGAAATTCTCGTTTATGTTTCACTCCATCAGTGTGACATCTCTCCATCACGAGGATAATGATTAATATAGAATGAACAAAACAATAAATCACCCATTTTGTTATCAAAAACTTGTTTTTGTTTAGGCACTTGTTTGGGTTAACATTTTGGTGGTCCTTCCTCGATTATGGAGGACAGCAGGTTATCATAGAGAGCTTGAGGTGGTGGTATCTTCGTTTAATTTGTTGAAGTTTGATGGTCTCCCAACAATCTACGTAGAGATAGAGGTACTGTCAAGTAGGTACCTTCATGTCGTAGGTGTTGAAACAGATAAAATGTGAGATATAAAAAAGTATCGCCTCCGATACTGGAAAAAAAGTATCGATGCTACGATATAATATACATATCATACATATCGATACATATCAATACTTTTTTTCCTGATATACATATTATGTATATCAGGAAAAAAAGTATTAATATGTATCGATACTTCATGAAAAAGTATCGATACTTTTGGGACATCCCTAGTTCTCGCTCTCATTAAAATCCCTCTTTTCAGTTTAATCTTGCTTGTTGTTTTTATTTTGACGTGACAACGTCTTATAAATTGGTTTGCTGGGTGACACTTCAAGAAACTGCATTGCCGGGTGACACTTCAAGAAACTGCGTTACGCTCCGCTCACAATGAGAGCGAGTGAGAGGCACGCGTCCCTTCCACTTCTCCCGCTCTTTCTCTCTTCCGCCTAAGAGCGAGAGAGACAGAGCGAGAGAGATAGGCATACACACCGGTTCATGTCTTGCGCTTCTATTTAGGCGCCTGCATACAATTTTACACGTTGCCAGTTAATTGTAAAACGATTGTGTAGTGATAATGTGAAGGTAGTTTCGTCCATCGCAACAATTCAAACAGCAAAGGTAAATAATTTCAGACTGATAATATAACATGATGAAATAAATGACGTTTATTTCGTTTCTCAACCAATAATAATTTGTTTAAATTTTGAATTTTGAATTTCACATAATAATGTGAAAACGATCAAATAGGAACAAATAATTAAAATAAACAAAGTGTTTATTTTAAAGCCACCTGTAATTCAATAATAAGACTTTCAATATTATGAAGAGCACAGTTATCTTATTATTGAATTACAGGTGGCTTTAAAATAAATTATTAAATAAATTAATTATTAAATTTAAAATAAATGACGTTTATTTCGTTTCTCAACCAATAATAATTTGTTTAAATTTTGAATTTTTAATTTCACATAATAATTTGGAAACGATCAAATAGGATAAATAAACGATCAAATCTTTGTATCAAATATTTAAATAGGATAAATAAACGATCAAATCTTTGTATCAAATCTTTGTATAAATAAATGTTTTAAATTTTTACTATTATTTTATCCTTCTTCCTACTATACGAATGAATATTAACATTAAAATTATTTTACCACTCAAAGTCGTTGTCACGTAATAAAACTTTCGCCCGTATACCGACTTTACAGGCAACCAATTTTTTTTTCCGCGTTCAAACACTTCAACACACACACTTCAACGTTCAAACACTAAAACACTTCTCCACTAAATTCGATTATAATTTTTAAAAAAAATTATACCGTTGGAAAACATATTAAAAAAGGAAGTTTTTGTGGAATCCGCTCGTTGAGAGTACGGAATTTTGAACTCTCAAAATTAATTTGAGTTCTAATTTAAGGCGGAAAACCAGATTTAAAAAAAATTTCAGTGTGAAGAGAAAACTGGCATGGGTCCGTGGTCGGCCTATAGTAGGCGTGGCCTGTCGGGAGATCTTCCGTACTCCCCACCATGTTTTCGGACTCCTCCGTTCGTCTTATAACCTCAATGTTTCCGAGTATTTAACCTTCCCGGCCGTACCTGACTGCTATCTGGATCTGTCATTTGGTGTTATTTATCGTATTTTTTTATTTGGAGCATGTTGCAGACTGTGAGATATTAGTTTATATACGATGACATATCAAACCGTTATACCGGCAGTTTGACTGAATCGTCAGTTTTACTTTTTCTTCGTGAAGTCGTCTCAAATAACCGTTGTTAGCTTAGCTGTGATTGAACTTTGTTTTGGTGCTCTAGTTGCTCCGTCGAAATTGTGGCACTCGGCTTTCGATAAAATGTGAAAAGGTTGTGGATGAGGTAAATTACTTTAATCATAGTTTTCAATTATTCTAATTACTTTATTCGTATACAATCTCCGATGGTTCGAATAGTAAGGGATATTTTTGTCAGTAAGTCATTCCGTAAGTGAATGAATTGTGTGAGAAGTTGACTGTTATTCTCCGTTAGCTTTATGTACCTATATAACGTTGATGCGTGGCTTGCAGATTATTTAAGTTTATGCATCCGCTGGTAGTTATTTTGTTCTATTTTTTATGTTCATAGCTTATGTCGTCGTAAGGTTCATGTTAGAACAAAATCTAGGTTTATGGGTGGAGTGGTACACCTACCTACCAACTGAAATTTCCAAGAACTTGGCGAGAATCATGTTATTACTGTGTTATATTGATCTTAGAGATGGGCAAAACGGTTCACCAAAAAGAACGGCTCTGAGCGCTCCGCTCATCCAAAAGATCCGGATCTTTTCGACGGATCAGTGGCTCTTTTTGGCTCTTTTGAGCTCGTATTTATTGTAGAGATGAAAAACGCTACAAATTGTTACACAACGGTTTATTTTAGTTCTGTCTGAAAATGTTTATTCGATTATTGGATTCTACACTACCTTGAATCCTAAACCACGAAATTTTGAGGGCGAGAGGGAATAATTTCTCTGTTGCTCGATTCCAATGGCTCATTATTGAAAATAATAACCCAAAAAGCGCTGTTGTTCAATAAAGATGCTCAACAAATCCTTCAAAAAATCAACGAAAAATAATAAATGAACACAATTAAAGCAATGAATAAGTAAAACTTAAAAATACAGTTTTTTGGTAAAAATATTTATTTATATGAAATCTGCATTTTTGTGCCTCTGATGACAAACCACAATTTAAAAAAAAAAATGTTAGTAGGTATAACATTTTCATAATATAACATTTTGATGTTATATCATGTTATTCAACAAAGAACATTAAGGCCTAACCAAGTTGAAAGAGAATAAACGAACCAATAAGTACGTAAGCTTCAATATTGATAATAATGGTAAGATAAGGATGTGCTTTTGCTTGCCTTTTGAACATGTATCAGAAAGCTCCTCACAAAAAATCATGATGTAAAAATCAAACAGGGAGAAAAAACAACGGAAAGAATCAGAAAGTGGGTCACAGAAAACACTGGAAAAATACGGTAAAGTTTACGACCAAAAATACAATAATGCATGTGGTGGTACGATACAATTCCGCAAAATTGTATTGTTTGATCGACTTATATCGTATTTTCTCTCGGAATTATCGTACGGGTTGGCAACAGTGAGCTGACGAAAAGGAGGTCCTAATTTTCCCGAACACTGCCGAACTCAAAAGAAGAACGAAGAGCAGCCGTTCTCAGAAAAACCGAAGATCGAAGAGCCGCCATTCATTTATTTTACTGGATCTCAAGAGATCCAAAGATCGAAGAACCGCGATTCATTTGTCATTTTTACTGATCCGCAGTTCACTCGCTCTTTTGAAGAACCGATCTTCACCGAACACTACCAGCACTGAGCTCAAAAGATCCGAAGAGCCGCGGTTCATTTTTGCTGACCCGTGGTTCACTCGCTCTTCTGAAAGAGCCGGCTCACAGATCCGGATCTTTAATGAGCGACCCATCTCTAATTGATCTCAGTATGTTGAATAACAACGAAACTACAACATTTCAAAAATAGGTCATTTTATTCAAACAGTGAAATTTTTGTTTTAAGGCTGTAATTGAAGCTCTCACTCTCTAAACTACTCATTTTAGAAATAAGTAAGGAGAGTGGAATTTAAAGGAAATGTAATCAGCTTCAAGTTGAGACCTTGATCACACCTGTAGCCATCTTAGTTTTCACAAAAATTAATAAACGCCGTAAAATAAAAACTCATTTGTTGGGAAAACATTTTACAACAAAACAAAGAATATCTCCCAATATTTTGGGGAAAATGTGGAATAATTCCAATGATAGTGTACAATTTGATGGATATTTGATCAGGTATCTATAGATTTCGATCATTTTCGTTATAAATTGAAACTAGCACTTACTAAATTTATTGATTGAAATGACATAAACGGGAGAAGAAATTCAAGTTAAACAAACTGTATGCTAATTCTGTTGTTACTGGTAGGTTGTCCACGTCTTCTGATCGACACAGAGTAATGGAGACAAGTTAACAGAGAAGAAAGCCAACGTTAAAATGGTGTGCAAGCATTTTTGAGGCTGCCTCAGTTGCGCTATCTACTTTCAGCTAGGATTGAGGAACTACTACGGAAGTGGTGGGGAGGGGGACTCCACACTCTTCATACCGCTTCTTTTCAAATCCTTTCGAATGACCAGAAATTAATAACTTTTCGTTTCATCATCATCATATTTGCAAAAATTACTTGGAAAAACCAATCGAGGCGAAAGGTATTTTCAGAGTTCCTCATGCAATGGGGTATTTCGGTCAATTTTTTTTTTTCAAAAGAGTATGGCTCAGGAATAACGGTAATCGGGTCTGTTCGTCGAGAAAATGTTTTTAAAAAATCAGAGAAGCTAAGGAAAGTTGAAGATTTGGGTGTAGTTCGTTATCCGCCCCCATTTTGTTCTCTCTTTTGCAAGCACACCCGACCACCTTTTTCATTTTTTGAGGAGTGTTCCGTAAACTAGATTTCATCTTCTTGAGCACAATCGTGACGAATTATAATTTTTGATGGGTTAAGATTGGGAAATTAGGTGTTGAAAAAAGTGGGGGCGAATACCGAACTATTTCTCTAGTGAAAAAGTTCGGTATGCGCCCCCACATAGTTAATAATGGAAAACACAACATTTTTGGTTTAAATAATTCATTTATTAATATGATTATTACTTCTGACACATATTGTGGTGTTGTATTATTCTATGGTTGGGTCATACAAATTCTTGATGCAGTCCAAAAAATGCTCAAATGGATCTATGCCCATTGACTTCACACATCTCCACAAAAATTGGCACAAGTGTGAATGAAGACTGGTGATGTTTCCTCCAGCATTGATATTTCGTTTAACCGCACGCCACGTCGACTCGATGTCAACATCGTTTTTATTTTATTTATGAGCATCACATCTCAACCTCTTAACTTTCGATCAAAGTTATTCTCTGCCTCACCAGTTATCTCTCCCAAGAAAACGTCCCAGGCCGAATCAATGCAATTCGGTCGTGGGGGCGGTTATCGAACTTTTTCTCTAGGGAAATAGTTCGGTATACGCCCCCCACATTTTTCAATGTCTAGTTTCATTGCTTGGAGTATTTGAAAACATAAGTGCGGTATATTATTCATACAGTACATGAAATCTAGTTTACGGAACACTCCTCAAAAATTGAAAAAGGAGGTCGGGTGTGCTTGCAAAAGAGAGAACAAAATGGGGGCGGATAACGAACTACACCCGAAGATTTGAATGGTGTGACGTAGCTAGCCAATCGTGACGTAGCTAGCCAACTGTCTTTGAAAAAAGTATCCATGCACAGAAACCCTTGGGGGACCTCTTGGATACTACAAAACACCACTCACACAGGCCCGCGGCGTAGTCCTTGCCTAGTGTGTGTGCATTTATAGCGGCCCGCCTTTTTCAAACGTGTGATCTCTTTAATTAATTTTTCTACCACATGTTATAGTATCTGTTTAGATCGTTAGCTTGAACTTTTTCTAGTCTTACAACTTTTTATTTTTGATATTCGTAACACATACTCGAATTGAACATATGATAATAAAAGTTAACAAATGAGACTGCTCAATGGAGCAGCCTCATTCCTAACATTTTCCCCCCCTTTGAGATGGGCGCTCTTCAGAGTCCATTTCAAATCCGAGGGAGGCTGAAACTTCGCGGTTGAAGGCCTCATCTTCTTCTAGGGTCGGTAGTGGACACAGCTTCGAGACAGTCCTTCTTGTGATGGATCCGTTTGGTAGGCGGATAGAAGCAACCCGGACACGTCCGTCGTTGCCAGGATGCACTTCGATGACCAGTGCCAACCGCCACTTCATTGGGACCAAATTTTCTTCCTTGAGCAGCACGAGTGCACCTACTTCCAGGTTTTTGTGGTCTTTTGTCCATTTTGCTCTCTGCTGAAGAGAGGAGAGGAATTCTGTAGACCATTTTTTCCAGAAAACTTGCATACAGGCTTGAGTACGCTGCCATAGCTTCAGGCGGTTCATTACTCGAGATGTTAAGTCAGGTTCCTCAGGAAATGATAGTTGACCTCCGACCAGAAAGTGGGAAGGTGACAGTGCTGTGAACTCGTTTGGATCGGAAGATAAGTATGTCATCGGTCTCGAGTTCAGAATTGCTTCAATTTGACAGCAAACAGTCGACATCTCTTCAAAATTCAAAAGAGTGCTGCCGACGACACGCACTAAATGCTTTTTTGCAGCTTTGAGCGAAGCTTCCCAGAGCCCTCCAAAATTAGGCGATCCAGGTGGAATGAAGAACCATTCGACTTCCTCTGTCGCAGCCCATTCCTGGACAGTTTCATTGCTCTTAGCATCAAAAAATAATTCTCCCAGCTCTCGATGAGCCCCTACGAAGTTCAAGGCATTGTCGGAGTAAATTCGTGAGCTCTTTCCTCTTCTTGCAAAAAATCTCTTGAGGGCTGCTATAAAAGCTTTTGAAGTCAAGTCACTTACTACCTCCAAGTGTACAGCTCTTGTCACAAAGCAGACAAATAGAGCGATGTACCCCTTGATCCTCACAGGCCTCTTGGCGAATGATCTTAGGTAGATCGGTCCAGTGATATCTACTCCAGTGACTGTGAAAGGTCTGTTGGGTTTGACTCTGTCTTCTGGTAAGTTACCCATGAAGTACGTTGCAGGTTTAGGCTTTGCCTTGAAGCAAGTGATGCATTGATGCACAGTCTTCTTTGCTTTGTTACGCCCATTGGTTGGCCAGTACTTCGTCCTGATTATCGCGAGTAAGGCTTGAGGTCCAACATGTAGGTACTTTTTATGGTAGGATCTGAAAATTAAGGTGCAGATATGAGAATCATGAGGGATCAATATAGGATGTTTCTGACTCCAGGGAATCAATGCTTTCTGGAGCCTTCCGCCTACTCGAAGTAGTCCATTTGACTCTAGAAATGGAGACAGAGACTTCAATTTGCTGGCAGATGATATTTCTTCGCCTTGTCGGAGGCTGGTTATCTCTTTGGCAAAAGCCTCTGTTTGGACTTCCAGTAACCAGAACGTCTCTGAATACCTTATTTCAGGGATTTTCAAATAGTCCCTACGGTTATCAAATTTGGCAAGTTTCTTAGGCGGTAGAGCTTCTCCATGCTTTCGTTTTTTCAATCGATTTTTCGTATTTGAATAGAAACGATGTATCCAAGCAGTTACTCTCGTCAACCTGTCCCAAGAAGAAAATTCGCTAGCTAATCTGAGTGCACTCGAATCAAGTTTCAGCGTTAGGCAATATCGAATTTTTCTTTGCTCTGGAACGGTTTCTATATTTAAGGTAGGGTACAATGGAAAACTATCACTGCATAGCCATGCAGGACCTTCCCACCACAAATTAAAGTTTAGGAACTCTTTAGCCGGCAAACCCCTCGACGCAATATCTGCAGGATTTTCGGATGAAGGCACATATTGCCATTGTTCACAGGAAGAATGAGTTTGAATTTTCTCAACTCGATTTGCAACAAACATTTTCCATTGATTTGGGAACCCTCTTATCCAAGCCAACACAATTTGAGAATCAGTGTAGAAATGGCATTGAGATTTGTTCACTTTTAATATTTTAGCAATTTTATCAACTAACAGAGCAAGTAGGGTGGCTGCTATCAACTCTAGACAGGGTAGAGTAATCCTTTTCAGTGGTACAACTCTAGCCTTACCGCATAAAAGTCTGCTAACCCTCTCACCATTTTCGTTAAGTGATGTAATGTATATACTACAACCATAGGCAGAAAGTGAAGCATCAGAAAATCCGTGTAGCTGGAACGTATGATGGTCTCCTGATCCAACATTTCTGGGGATGTGCGCATCAGTCAGCAACGGGAGATCTTCTCGGTAGCTCCTCCACTTGGCTTGCAATTCTGAGGATAGTTCCGAATCCCAGTCCAACTTCTCTTGCCAAAGCTGCTGTAAGAAGATTTTGCCAAGTATCAATACAGGAGATAGTAACCCAAGAGGATCGAAATGACTAGCTATGTCTGACAATATGACTCGCTTTGTGATTCTGACTGGTGAATTCGTCTCATTGATTTTGAAATGCAGATAGTCATAAGTAGGGTGCCAAGAGATGCCTAAAGCTTTTATTTTATTGCGCTCTGACGGCTCTACAATAGTGTATGACGTAGAACTAACTTCGGATTCATCAATACTTGACTTCAGGTCTTCAATCAGTTTCGGAGAGTTAGAACACCATTTTCTTAGATCTAGACCATACCTGTAGAGAGTAGAAGTTAGTCTTCGTCTGATTTCCACCAGTGCTTCTTCGGTATCTGATGTGTACAGAACATCATCCATGTAGAAGTTGGAAGCGATGATTGATGAGATTCGCGGATCGGAGTCCTTCAGTTCGGCAGAAATTTGACGAAGGCACCTAATGGCTAGATATGGAGCGCTTTTAGTACCATAAGTTACAGTTTTCAACCTATAGTGCTTCAGAGGTTCAGTGGAACTGTCTCTCCATAAAATCCTAGTCATATCCTGATGTTCAGGGTCCACTAGAATCATTCTATACATTTTACATATGTCACCAATCATAGCGAACTTGGATGTGTGAAAATTTATTAAAAGGTCGAATGTATCATTTTGAAGATTTGGACCAGCCATCAATAGGTCATTCAGTGATAAATTATTAGAATAGCGACAAGAAGCGTCGAAAACTACCCTGAGCTTGGTGGTTAAACTATCTCTCAACACAGCATGATGAGGTAGATAACAGTGTGGTATCTTGTTGAAATCTTCCCTAGGTACTTCCTCCATGTGTCCCAATTCTTCATATTCGTCGATAAAAGTCTTATATTTTGATTTGAGAGCAGGATTCTTGTCCAACGTTGATTCAAGTTTTAGAAACCGCATCAATGCAACATTGAAACTTGGTCCTAGATTTTCTGGTTGAATTCTGAAGGGTAGATTTACAATGAATTTCCCAGACGAGGAATCTCTAGTGATGGTAGACTGAAATATTTCTTCGCAAATAGTATTTTCATGTTTGGAGGTTTTGATTGATTTTAAATTTGCGGTTAGGAAGCATACTTTGTGCTGACTTTGCCCTTCCAACTTCCCCCCCAAAACATATCCAAGTTTTGTTAGGAAAAATCTTGAGGTCGAAAAGGGTTGCTCAAGGTGTTGGAGAATTTCGTAGAATACTTCAGCTCCGAGGAGGCCATCAATTCTAGAAGGAAGATAGAATTTCGGATCTGCTAAATTTTGTCGAATTTCGTCTGGAAGATTCTGAAGATTGACTTCTAAATTTGATTCAGGAAGCTTTTCAGAGAGTACTTCGGGAATAACTTGAAGCTTTAGAAGTTTTTGGTATGGCCTATTTCTTGATTTGATTTTGCAAGTTACATAATGATTGCTACTTGTTTCATTATGGCCTACACCTTTCACTACTAATTGGCATTGCTTTTGGACAGCTTTTATTTTGTTAGCGAGTTCTTGAGATACTAAATTGATCATTGACCCACTATCAAGGACAACTCGGAATGGATACCACTTCCCATTCTGACTTTGAATGCGTACGAGCGCAGTTGCCAAAATGGTTTGTGAATTGGAAGATTCACAAGTGATTGTACAAAGTGAAGAATTAGGACCAGTGGAAGCGCTGATCGACGATTGGTTAGTCCTAGACCTTGCTTCTGATGCACTACCACTAGAATCTAATTTGTGCAGCAAACTATTGTGAGCCCTCCCACACGTATTGCACTTCATGGAGCTCGTACACTTAGATTGCATATGGTTTTCAGACAAGCAGTTAGTACATAACCTGAGGTCTTTCACGATCTTCCATCTCCCACTCAAATCCTCACTCAGCACTTGCGGACACCGATTGATGTAGTGATCCCCCTTGCAAAGGCTACAACCGGTTTTTCTTGGTGATGAGAGTAAGCATGGTTTTTCGGGTTTCCTGGCGCGATTAGTTACATCTATTCGAGATTCTATGTTTTCCGTGATTCTACATCTGCTCAAAAGAAAATCCTTAAACTCCTTCATAGTAGGATACTCGCGATGGTTAGCGGTTTCTTCCTCCCACAATTTTTGCGTGTACCTATCAAGTTTAGGAATCAAGATATGCAGTAGTAACACGTCCCACTGATCTACTGGCAACTCAAAATATTCTAACGCGCGCAAATGCTTCGTTATCGCGTTATGAAATGATTGTAGTGACGATGCGTCAGATTTCACGATTTTTTCTAATTGTAGCAACGCGTAAACATGCGTGTCGATTATTTTCCGGTCATTTTGGTAACGGTTGCACAATGTTTCCCATGCCACGTCATAATTATGATCGGAAATTTCCAAGAAACTTATTAATTCGCTTGCTTGACCATGAAGGCTTGATTTTAGGTAATGAAACTTTTGCACGTTAGTTATGTTTTTATCCGAATGGATTAACGCGTTGAAGGTCCTATGGTAATCTATCCATTTATCGTACTTGCCATCAAATGTTGGCAATGCTATGGTAGGCAATTTTATTACCGATTTTTGTTCTACTGGTGCGGTTTGAATTATTGCTTGCGCGGGTTGGTGCTGTGAACTGGTAGAAGCTACGATCCCGGTTTTCAAGTTTTCGATGTCACTTAGCGTTTGCAAATAAGCGTTTTCAAAATCGTCGCGTTCTTTGATTTGCGTAACCAGCTCTGCGGCATCCTCTTCTACGAAAAGTTCGATATCTGTTTGAACTAGATCAAATTGCTCAGCAGCTTTTTTGAGCGCTTCCTCCCTCACCTTCAAATCACCGAGACTATGAGTAGCGTGATCAAATTGGCAAATGAAAGAAGCTATTCTAGTTAGAGTGGCTTTTGCCGTGGCACGTTTTCTTACGTTACGTTTTTGGTCGTCCATTTCGATTCTTAACTGTAAAGAATAATTGGAACAAACTCACCAGTTTACGAAGTTTCCCTCTCTTTGGCTCGAAGGATCAAATGTTTAGATCGTTAGCTTGAACTTTTTCTAGTCTTACAACTTTTTATTTTTGATATTCGTAACACATACTCGAATTGAACATATGATAATAAAAGTTAACAAATGAGACTGCTCAATGGAGCAGCCTCATTCCTAACAGTATCATTGGGCTAAAAGTTGGATTATATAGGTTTTCAAGGGTGCTGAATCCAAATTTGAGGTCAAAAACCTGAATTTCCGACCCACCGAAATACCCCATTGTTGTTGTCCTTATCGCCAGTAGTTCAAATATTCAATTGACAACTGCCTCCCAAAGAAACGTTTGAAACCCAGTGTATTATTGAAAATCGCTCGATTTTTTCGTACATATCGCGAATATAACTGAATGTTATCAAATTAATTACTTAGATGCAGCCGGTAACGCACCAAGGAGAAAAATATGTGATAAACAAGGTGACTTGTTGTGATGAGGTTGGGAACAAGTGATCATGAACGCTATCTGTTGCTTTCCGCTATAACTACGTCCTGGAGCTCCACCAATCAGAATGCTTCTCGGGCTCCCACATTCAGCTTTCAGCCATGGAAGAAGTATTAGGAAGTGTCACTCAAGGTTAAAAAGTGTGCTGGAAAAAATCCCCCTCTACTGCTGCGATCTGGCGAAGCGTAAGAGAAGCTTTCAGCAGGTAGTAGAGGACGCCGATAGATAGAGTTGTAGATGCACTCATGACCGAAAATTCAAATAAATGCGGACAAAGGCTCGACTTTCCAAAAATTCTAGAAGGACATGGATTCGAACCCAAGACCCAGCATTACCAAACTGCCCTCTCAGGATAAGTTACAGCGCTTTAGCTCGCTCGGACATCCTCACTTCCATGTCAACTGGTCCAACAACAATGATCTTCAGAAGGAAGAGTTATATCAACTGAGTTATATATCACGTCAAATTCTCAATTAATCTTGATGTACGAGTAGATAAATTTATATTCGGTTCTTACAATAAACATTGTATTACCTTTAACTGGCCACAATATAGTTAAGCTTTTTTTTTTTTAAATTCGCTCGTTGGGAAATGCAAAGTACCAAACTGGAACTACTCGTATTTCTGACTACAGGTAGGTAGTCACCTACTTTGTTGAAAATGTCGGTTTTTTTTTCATGAAAAAAATGACCAATTTGGGTAGGTATACGAAACTTGATCCAAACAATCAGATCATAATATGATATTATTGATTATTGACTATTTTCTATAATTGACTGTATTATTATTACCTATTGATTATTGACTAAGAAGCTAAAATTATTGTTCGTTACTATTAATTACAAAATCGGAAGAAGGGGGAAGGTATGAACACAGAGGAAAAACATTGTGGCAAATAATAATAGTTAATTAAGTTTTAATCGCTTCTTTAAAGTTTTTTTTTCTCAGTTTGGATTGGCCACAGCAGTGCTGTGACAGCATTGTTCATAATTCGAAAGGCCCAAAATATTCTACATTTAATATATAAATACACAAACTTCTTTTCCTATTCCATTGAGCACAATGAAAAATTTATGTTCTTATTCAATATTGATTCACGGCTGAGATGATTCGCAAGAAGGTAAGGACGGTATAGAAATGGCATCTTTTGGTCACTTTCGCATTCGCGTTCTACTCTCTCTCCCAATTCACACACTCTTGCGATTGGCTACCTAAGCTGATAGTTCATTTACGCTTCCAGAGGTGGCGCCACAGCAGTAAGCGTCACAGATTCCCCTATGGAGTGATTCTTCCTAATATTCTTCCATGTTTCAGCCCAGTGTCTGATCGAACATAATTTCCCTCAAAGTGCATAGCAAGAATGAAACGTGCATAGGATCGAGAACTTCAGCTCTGCTTTTAAGTAGGTGAATCCCCTAGGTGCTCCTTTTTAGGACGTCCCACAGTAAGACTTGGGCGTCCTTATGCGATCGATCTGGGATGAAGGAGGACAATATTCAACAGAAATAAAATTACAACACGGTAATCCATTTTAGACCATTATGAATCCAAATCCGCGAAAAAACCATAGGTGAATGTTTGTGTGTGTGTGTGTGTGTGTGTGTGACAAAATCATGTGTCGTCTGCCCAGGCCTTAGTTCTCAACCAATTTTCGTGGTTCTTTTTCTGTTCGACGCGGGCAACTATCTAGTTGTGCACTACTTCGCCGGAATTTCGAATTTTGCTGTTTGAGGGGGGGTTAATGCTCAAAAACGTGCGTTTTTAGGACGTCCCACAGTAAGACTTGGGAGTCCTTATGCGATCGATCTGGGGTGAAGGAGGACAACACGCAACAGAAAAATAATAACCACACAGTAATCCGTTTTAGACCATTCTGAATCCAAATCCGCGAAAAACCCATAGGTGTATGTCTGTGTGTGTATGTGTAGGTGTGTGTGTGTGTGTGTGTGTGTGTGTGTGTGTGTGTGTGTGTGTGTGTGTGTGTGTGTGTGACAGAATCTTGTGTCGTCTGCACAGGCCTTAGTTCTCAACCGATTTTCCTGGTTCTTTTTTTGTTCGACGCGGAAAACTATCTAGTTGTGGACTACGTCACCGGAATTTCGAAATTTGCCTTTTAAGGGGGGTTAAAGCTTTAAAAACGTGCGTTTGCCGGCACAATCTTGTAAACTCTGCCCAGGCCTCAATTTCCAACCGATTTGCGTGTTTCTTTTTTTGTTTGACTCAAATAACTTCCGAGTTGTACATGATTTCACCAGAATTGTACCCAAGCTTTGAAATTGAGGAAAAATTCTCATTATACCTCCGGATGTTCATGAATTATTTTCTGTACCACCATGGAACTAATAGTGGTGCCACCATGGTGCCAGGACACGCATGTTAGATATCGTAGGTCATGGATTGGTCTTCAGATTCGAGGCTCGCATGCCGCTAGAAATGTTTTGGTGGATAAGGGTCGATGGGGGGGGGGGGGTCACTATTTCTTGCCTAAAGTAATAAATAAATTACACCGAGTGAAACAGTTTTATCGCTTACCAACTGGTTAAACTGATCTAATGCTTATCCAATGGGACGTCCCCTGGAATGCATGCATTACTAAACAATATGTTTGAATCATGTAAACTCTGCCCAGGCCTCAATTTTCAACCGATTTGAGTGTTTCTTTTTTTGTTCGACTCAGAAATCTTCCAAATTGCTCATTATTTCTCAGGAGTATCAAAATTAGCATGGAGAGGGGTCGAGTTAATATTCACAAAATATCCGATTTTTCAATATTTCGGTTCCTTTATAGCTTACTAATTGTAACCAAGCTTTGAAATTGAGGAAAAATTCTCATTATACCTCCGGATGTTCATGAATTATTCTCTGTACCACCATGGAACTAATAGTGGCACCATGGTGGCACCACTATTAGTTCATAAACTGCATATTTCGTGGGTTTTTTTTTTGTGTTTCAACTTGAATACGGAAATGAACTTCGACGGGCTGCCTACCAAAAGAAATAGATGAAACTGGGTGAACTTGAATTCGCATGTAGATCATGGATTTTAAAATGCTCTTCAAATTCGAGGCTCCCATGCCGCTAGAAATGTTATGGTGGATAATGGTGAGGGGGGGGGGGTCACTATTTCTTGCTTAAAATAGGTAATAATAAATAATTAAATTACATCGAGTGAACAGTTTTTTTGCTTACCAACTGGTATTAATTGAACTAATGCTTATTCAATGGGACGTCTCCTGGAATGCATGCATTACTAAACAATATGTTGGCACTTGATCTGAGAAGCCGGCTTCACCATCTTGGGTATGAGCCGTGGCTCCCCCTATCCCTAACCCCAGGTGTTCTTCTCCAGTCCGAACCACTTTTGAACCTGGTGGGTGTATCCTCAAGCAATGGTGCTTCACAGCCTCTATGCTGGGGGTAATATGGCCTCTACTAATGATTCAACAGAGCTTGTTAGAAGCAAGAACAGGGTCTTGAGAGATTCATTATGATCTCCATGAACATTAAACTGAATCTTTACACCAGCAGCGGATACCTCCTCCTGGCTAGAGTCACGCTTCAAGAAAATTGTTGCTAGCTGTACTCAGCGTAGATTCTTTTTTAGAGTGTTGCAAAGTGTTGTTCTCCTCCCCCAGAAAGTAGCCGAAACGGTATGATCCATTGAAGGCGAATAGGAACAACGGAGGCATACGTACTGATTTCTCCAAGAGCTTAGAATTGGACATGTTCTAATAGTTAGAGAGGATATGGACCTACCGGTATCTCTAGATGGGTTGTGATATGTTGAGATTGTTTTCTTCCAAGAAGGTTGCAGAGCAGAACATGAAAACTATCATCCACCTGTGCGGAACTGCATTTCCCTCATGACTTGTTTTGTTCCTACACGTCTTCAGTGGATGTGATACCTCTTCGGTCATTTTCTGGCAAGGGAAAACAACATTTTGCAACATTTCCAAGGAGAATCTACCCTCGGAACAACTGGCAACATTTTTCTTGAAGCCTGACTACAGCCAGGAGGAGGTATCCGCTGCTTGTGAGAAGATTCTGGTGGAGGTTCATAGTGTCAAGGAAAAGAATGGGTGCACCAGAGGGTTCACCAACTGAACAGCAGAGCTGAAGTGCTCGATCCTATGCACATTTCATTCATGCTAAGTATTTTGAGGGAAATCATGCTCGACTTAGACGACGGGGGCGTCCACCAGCAACACAGAACCCATTGGCGAAGTTCCCTCCCTCCCTCCTCCTTCCGACTGGGTAAAACGATCCAAGAAATATTCTGTGATAGAATTAGCATATATTTAGTTTCTTAAACTTGGTTTTCCCCTCCAGTTTATTTAATTCAAGTAAATTAATTTGGAATTAAATTGAGTGTTCTGATTCAATTTATTACGAAAATGATCAAAATCTATAATCAAATATCCAAATTGTGCATTTTCATTGAAATTGTTTCATATTTTCTCCAAAATCATTTTATTTGTTGATTTTCTTAATTTTTCCCCAAAACTTGCTTGTTTATATTTTGGTTTTTATTAATTTTTGAGAAAACAAAACTAGAAAAGATGGCTACAGGTATGAAGAAGGTTTCAAATTGGAGGTGATTACATTTTGACGTGATAACGTCTTATAAATTGGTTTACCGGGAGACACTTCAAGAAACTGCGTTACGCTCCGCTCACGGAGGGGGTGCAGCTCGGCGCTCCCTAAAGGCGGGTGGCCCCTCCCCTTCCCCGGTGCTCACAAAAGCGGGAGCGCCCCGCCCCCCTTCCCTGGCACTCACTCCCCCCCCCACCCATGGGAAATACCTACTACCTACGGGAAATACCTACTCTGTGCAACTTGACAAAGAATTTTATTTTATCCTTCTTCCTACTATACGAATGAATATTAACATTAAAATTATTTTACCACTCAAAGTCGTTGTCACGTAAAACTTTCGCCCATATACCGACTTTACAGGCAACAACACAGGGTTTTTTTTTTCAAATTCCTGTAACTTGAAAGGACAGGTCTTGCCGCTTTTGACAGTGTCCAGGCGTAATTGCACTAACCTCTGAATCACTTACCTATATCGTGCTTATGACTACTAAAGAGCTTGTCGCGTGAGACAAGCTCAAGTTCGAATATCTTCTAGAATTCTAGGATAAGATGTCTTTCCTCGTATGAATTTTGAGTTTGAACAATTGCACCTCCGGGTATGTAGTACGAGGGTTGTCCAGAAAATAAGTTCCGTTTATTTTTTAAAACTCAAGTTTTCATTGGAAAAATTTGAAACTTATAGCTAGTGTAATTGAACATACTTATTATTTTTACATCCCCTCCTCATAGATGCTTCCCACCACATCCTTGGTCCAGTTGGTGACAGCTTCTTTAACTTCCTCGTTTCTTGTGTAACGTTCTCCTGCTAACGCCTCCTTCATTTTGGTAGTCTGAAGGCCAAGTCGGGGCTTTAACCCATCAATTCAACCCATGAATGGTTCAGAACATCCCAACCAAACTCATCCAAAATTTGCGCCGTGGAACGAGCTACGCGAGGCTGAGCGTTGTCGTGGAGAAGGCAAACACCAGAGATCAACATTCCTTTTCTCTTGTTCTGTATGGCTTGACGAAGCTTCTTCAGGGTCTCACAATAGCGGATAATTGTTTCACCTTGAGGCCAAAAATCAATCAGGAGAATTCCTCTTTGATCCCTGAAAACAGAAGCCATGATTTTCTTGGTTGACCTCACGACTTTGAATGTTTTGGCACTTGGGGACGTGGTGTGTTTCCACTGCATGGATTGCCTTTTGTTTTCTGGAGTGTAATGAGATACCCAGGTTTCGTCTCCAGTGACGATGGACTTCAGGAATGCTCATTGCTCTGTGTGTTGGGGCGTCAGCTGTCTCAGGTACCCACTGGGTGAAAACTTTTTGAAATTCCAGTTTCTCTGAGACGATCTCGTGGATGAGGGATCGTGAGATGTCTGGGAAACTCTGATGGAGTTCATCAAGGGATGAACGACGATCTTCGCGAATTGCGTTGTCGATTTTTGCGACAATTTCGTCCGTCACAAGTGAGGGTCAGCCTCGCCCACTTTCATCCTTAAGCGAATGTCTTCCCGCCTTAAACTCACGGACCTTGACAAGAGAGTCAAAGATGGGGACCTTACGGAACTTATTTTCTGTACAACCCTCGTACCTTCATGACTGCAGTACCTACGTATTGTCTCTAAATGCTGATATATTCTTACAGGTTGTTTGGTGTTTCGTGAACTATATGCTTTAAGTAGACAGACTTGGAATCGAGAGAGGGTTTCAGTATGAGTCGTCAGGACATGGTTAGTGCTCTCACAGGGAGTTGCAGCAGTCTTCCTCGGGCTGAAATTGATATTAAAACTGGATATCCAGACGAAGATGATGGCTATGATGGACATGTAAGTCACTTGTATTTTCTTCTTCTTTTATTTTGTACGATAGTTCCTGCATCACCGAAAAATGGGTATCATTACTCCTCTTACTTTACCCAAAAATAATGGATAGCTAAGTATTAAGTAAAAGTATCTTTTTATATTACGAGATTCTCTTGGGACAGCGGTGTGGCTACGGTCGTTGGGGTGTCGTTGTTTGGTAGTGGACTTTGGGTCTACCTCTGCAGGGATCGTAGGTTCAAGGCTCATCGCTGGCAGCTTGCGTTTTTTGGCAGCCGGGGCTCTCATCACCCCCCTTGTCCCAACCCAGGGCGGTGATGTTTGGGAAGCCATCAGCGAAATCATCAGAACAAATTCTGATCTTCCCTTTGGAAGACAGCTGATGACGTCCACGACACCAGGAATGGCAGTTGGACGAAAACCCAACCTGAAATGGTTGTTTACTATTACGAGATCCCACATAAATAATAGTAGTTGAAGGGTAAAAGAAAAATATGCATTTATTGCAATGAGCCTGAAGAGAATCCAAACTCTGCCAAGAAATTGATGATTAGTAGGATTAGACATACCAACATGGCATGGCAGTCACTGGTAAGGTTACCATCTCGTTTTCTTCGAAATTAGAACATACCACATGAGATTGTTGGGTATTTCCATCTAGCAAATAAAATTATCGTCACTGAGAACTTGAAATTACTTTTGTTTTATGAGTAAGAGGTTGCCATTTGGGACACATCATCATAGCTTAATCATGCAGTAGATTATTCTTGAGTTTGAGTCTAGGTTCTAAATAGTCATAAATTGGTTATTTAAGTGTTTTTTGATTCCTTTTATACCCTTCGTTTGGCAAAGTATCCTACAGGATACCTCACTTTTAATGATTTTTAGTTTGAATTTAGCGCCTTTTTGGGGGTTTCTTACTATTCCTTCTTAACACGTTCCACGCGGATTGCCTACCGGCAGGCAAACGCGATTCTCTCGCCAGCGCGGATTGCCTACCAGTAGGCAAACAAAATCCCACCCCCTGAGCGGCTGACGGTTCGAGCGCTTTCTATACGTTGAATGAACTACTAATTTTGGAGCGAGATTGCAACCCGTTTTGCACCCGGAACGCATCCTAGTGGAGAAGGGTATTACTAAGCAAAATCACATGGAGAAATCCCGTTGAAAAAAATTACGAACTGGTTCATCTAAGAAGAAACAGATGGCAGTAGAGCAGCGAAAAAGTGCCTACCGGTAGGCACCCCGCGCAGTCGGGAAGACCACCCTGTTTGGGATCCGCGTTGGTGATGAAATCGCCGTTTTGGGACCCGCGTGGAAGGTGTTAATATAGAAGATCTAAAGAGTAGGTTATGGGCTGTTTTAAGTCGCGAAAGTGAAGGTTATGTTTATTTTCCCGTGAAATGTGAGTTGGGTCCATGCCAAACATGGACTTAGTATCCCTGGACTGGGCCATGGAAGAAGGTAGGAGGAAAGCTCAGTCAATGTTATAAAACGTGACGAAAAATCGCCCCCTGCTTTCAGCACAACCTCTAGGTGGCGAAAGGAAAACATAGTCCCCCGATAGTATACCACTCAGTCGCTAGAGCGCAGCTTTGTCACTCTTGCTCATTTCCGCGGTTTTTCAAAAATTGCACCTCATCATATTACTTGTGAAGTACGATTTTGGACGCTCTGTCCTCTACAACTATAGTAATAGTTATAGAAAAAAGATACCAGGAGAAAAGGAGTAACAGCAGGTATGTACATACCTACCATAAAATGAAAAACAAAAATATTGTGCAAGAAAACCACTGATTGGCACAAAATATGACAAATGTAATTTCTTTTCAAGATCAAAAACACAACAACAACTTTTTAAATATAAACAACTAACTAAATGCCAACAAAACAATGTCCAGGGACTGTAATTACACTACAATATCACAATCTATCATCTGCACCACTCTTATCACTGCATTTCAGCTGAGGCGTACCTATTGATGGTCTCAAGTTATCAGAATTGACATCTTTTAACACTACTTCATGTTTTGAATAAATTAAAAGCAAACTAGAGACGAACCACTGTAGATGAACAGAAATACGAGAAAATTGAACTTCTAGAGACGAACCACTATCAAACAGAAAGATGAGAAAACGTACGTTAGCAACGAGAAACATCGGAAAAATACGTTGGAGTAACCGTTATAAGGGCTGGGGGGAGGGGAAGCGTTACGAGCTTTCATGACTGTGAATAGTACTTCTTAACTCTGTTCGCCACCTAAAGAGAACACTACTGTCGCAATGAGGAGAAAAGGCGCACGCAAGAGCCCATTGAAGTGAGTTTTCCTCCTATCTTCTTCCATGACTGGGCCTCCAACCCTTTCACCAGCCATCGCCATGCAGCCAGAAAGTGGAATTGAGAAAGGGGAATGGTGGAAGCGCGGAGGGGGAAAAGTTTATGCAGGCGTGGCCTCCAGTGAGTTGTGGAGGGGGGCCCCATCGTCTCAGTACATCACGAACACGCATGGAGAGCACGAGAGCGAGTGCCCTGGTTGCATTTGTGCGCCTTTTTCCTGCATGGTGACTGAAACCAAAATCGTCGTCCTGTCTCTGCTTGCTGGTTCCGTTTCACTGCATTTGCCAACAACACTCCGAGTTGATTTCTCTCATTTTATTAATTCGTGTAATGGGGGGTGCGCCTTGATTTTTTTTTAGATTTTTAACCTTCATCCGCTCGCGTCTCCTGAAGTCACACTTCCGATCGCGTGGGCGGCAAATTGGCCGACCTTGATTTCACCACTTTTCTCCGTTCAACTTGCGTGTTTCAAATCAGTTTTGACCAGGGAACTCAGCACAACATTACAAGAACATTTTTATAATAAATTCTTTATTCAAATAATCGCAATCACAATAAGAAGGTAAATATATTTATATCAAAATCACATTTTCAGTCTTTGAAGGTTTTCTGCACTAAAATAATATTCTGCAGTTCGCTACTTTTTCTACGAAAGGAGGTAACAAAAGTTTGATTATAATAATTTGAATAAAATAATAATATAAATAAATATAAAATATAATAAAATTTGAATATATAACTGAGCCAGGACATTGGCAATTTCTTCCTCTGTGAAATACAATCGATCCCTGAAAAATATGAACAATTCATTATTGGCTTTCAGTTCAAAATATTTCCAAATAAGATAAGAAACACGTATTGAAAGTCCAACGCATAATCTAGAGCCGCCCTGCGAAAGTAGTACTGTCGAGAAAACGCGCGGAAGAAAAATAAACATTTACCTAACCTACATTTTCCAAATCGAGATGCGAAAGATTCATTATTCAGTTCAAAATACAGCAGAGTACGACAAGAAATATCTATGAAAAGTCCTACACGTACTCTAGAGTACTGTGAAAGTAGTACAGTTGAAAATACATGCGAAAGGAAAATTAATATTTACTTACATTTTCCAAATCGAGCGATGCGAAAATACTCACGTTATCGCCCGCGTAGGCGGCAAATTGGTTCGAACCCGATGCGCCCGACTTTGGAGTAGTATTGACTCAGCTGACGCGTCCACCACGATCGGAATTCAACGCAATCTAATGGGTTACATATCAACTAGAGAATACATGGCGCTTCTGGGGCTATCACGGTACTATGAGCGAGCATACATGGGAAAATTCGAAAAGGCGGCCAATCTGCCGCCCACGCGAGCGGATGAAGGTTAATCGAAAGTAGACTACATCCTGAGAATTTTGGCACCAACCGCGACTTTCTAGCGTGAGTAGATCTGTTTCTATGATTTTTCAAAGTTTCGACCGTTTATGACGTCACGCGCCCCTCTCGCCTGGGCGGGACCCCCAGCCCACTGTGACGTCATAAACGGTCGAAACTTTAAAAATTCATGGGAAAAGTACACACGCTAGAAGGTCGCAGTTGGAACCAAAATTCTCAGAATGAGGTCTACCTTAGATTAAAAATAACAATAAACAGTTTTTCCTACCCAGGCGCACACCCTATTGTAGCACACCTGAAAAGCCTACTAAACGTAGGCAAAAACAATTCCTCCGACTCTCTCCGCCACCCACTCCCTCCGACTCCTCCCGCTCCCCAACTCCTCCTGTCTCTGATTCTGCCAACTCTCCCCACTCCCACGACCCCTCCAACCCCTCTGTGCATACGTACGTACGTACGGTTGGCGTTTTATGTATTGGTATATTTAGATAGATATTACTTAGATAGATATTTAGTATATAGATATTTAGTTTAGATATTTAGTATATAGATATTTAGTTTCTCTTTCTTTTGGGGTGCCCCCCTGCCTTGAGGGGAGATTTTTAAAAAATTTATGAATTTTTACTGTGCATTAAAATATATTTTTTTTTTCTGGTTTTGATTGTGCAATTGTGGAAATCTCTTAATCTTTGATGATTGATTTGAACGATCTTCAATTTTTTACAGCATCCAACCTGCTACTTGTGCAATGGTTTTTACGGCCCTTCCTTTGAAGAGCCAGTGTGTGTTACTTGTCATGCATTCCTCTTCCCAGAGGAATGGAGCGCTACCTCACGACCAATATTCACTGAAGTAAGATTATTATTATATTTATCAGATTATCAGGATTATGGTGTGTTTATTGGTTTTAAATTTATTAATTTTCTAACAATTTTCGAAAAAAACGAAGAATTTTGATGAGTTAATAATCAACAATTTCACTTGTTTCTCTTTTGTTTGAAAGAAATTGTTGCTAAACGACAACAAATGACAGACTTTGTTCAAATTGCACCTCCCCCCTCTTAACCTTCATCCATTCGCACTATCTCGAGTCACACTAGCGATCGTGAGGCAGTTAATAGCCGGCCATAAAATTTTTCTCTATTTCATTGGTTTTTTTTGGTACTTCAACTCGATGACGACAAGGATTTGGATTGATTAACTTGTAATTGAGTTCATATTCATTATTTAGAATGAAAAACTTTTATTAAAAATAAGTATAAACTTTGGTAAAAAAATAACGTACCTATAGAGCTGTATAGAAGCCTAAAAAACAAATAAACTGATAAATAAAATGAATATAGGCGTTTCATTTGTATGCTCTAAGGCATTCATGTTGAAACGCCCTGAAACTAGGTTTAAAAGTGTGTAATTATTTATTTGTACAATACATTTTCAAGATAAAATCGGCAAAAATTATTTCAAATGAATATAATTGGAAGGAGGTGACAAAGCAAAGTAAAAAAAACGTCTGCCAAGTGGGTGTGGCACATAGCTTCCTCGTATCCATAACCCGATTGTATAGATGATCCGATGCATAGTAGTTAATCTCAAAATACCTTTCACTACCCTCATAGGGGACCATCTACACGCTAATCTGGACAATCCTAGAAAATTTCATCAAATTCGAATGAAAAATCAAGTGAGTAGATGTATGTGATTGGATCAAAAAAATACTTAGCCTCAGCTGGGATTCGAACCCGCGATCCCTGGAGCACAAATCAAGACTCTCTCCTCTGAGCTATTGAAGCCTTGTCATGTAAAGATTTGAGATTCTCGCAGGAGACCATCCCTCTAAGAATGAATCCCTCTATGAAGAACAATTCTCCATGATTTTCATAGGGGACCATCTAAACACTACTCTGTAACATCCCTGAAAATTTCATTGAAATCGGATTGAAAATGTAGAAGTTATGGCCGTTACAAGGAATTCACGTTTGCGCATGCGCAGTCACTTCTATCACTCCGAAGGTGGTGATTTTCATAGGGGACCATCTAATCACTACTCTGTAACATCCCTGAATATTTCATCGAAATCGGATGGAAACTGTAGAAGTTATGGCCGTTACAAGGAATTCACGTTTGCGCATGCGCAGTCGCTTCTATCAGTCCCGGGATGACGATTTTCATAGGAGACCGTCTACACACCAACCCGCACAATCCCTGAAAATTTCATCGAAATCGGACAATAACTTCATGTAGTTATGCGCGTTACAAGGAATTGATGACAAACGGACAGACAGACAGACACACAGACAGACAGACACGGAACCAAAATTGTTCAGAAAGGTCTAAAACGCAAAACGCGAGTGAAAATTTTGATTTTGGAGAACTTTTTTTTTTCATCCTTGAAAAGTGAAAACAAAGCTTCCTCTACCTTGGTAGACTCGGAAGCAAAATGATTCGCTACCCTAATAGACTCGGAGGCAATACGAGTAGGTACCAAACCAAACATCACAAAAGGATAGATGAAACTCAGGGTTTATCGGCATTTCTTCCGAAACATAACGAGGCTGAATTAAGCAAAAAAATGTACTCACATGTTGAACTGCTGACTGCGGGGTGGCAGTTAGCCACCGAACTTAGTCACTCAAACTTTGAACATGTACTGACAGCCACTAACGCATGAGGAGAATGTTAACGACATCTTGAGGAAAAGTATCCAACTAGAGTATACAAATGCATCTTCCCGCTCTCTTGTGTGCCAGTTATGTTTTAGCGTGCATTATACATCACGGGCGGCAGTTTTCTGCCCACACGATCTGGTGAAGGTTGACTTTCAAATGAGAATGCTTCTTTTTTAAATTGGACTTTTGGACTTTCACATCATAATCGGCTAACCCTCGATACTTCTTTCAGCCTCCACTTAGAAGGCGAAAAGGAAAGTATTGGCAGGAAAATTAAACCGATACCTAATAACAAACAACTCTCTGAACTGGATCTGATTGAGATCAGGCCTACTTCACCATAGTTTTAGAAAAATGTTTGTGGTTTCGGACATGATGACAAATTTCACCTTTGAGACCATTATGTATTTAGATGAGACATCAAGAATGTTAGTGTTGAATAATACGGATGTACGCATCCATGAACAACCATGGAACAACAACAACTGTGTGTTAGGATCCACCTGCTTATTTTCTTGCTCTCGCTCAATTCTCATTCGTTCCCTGTTCCATTATCTAATAAAACTTCGTGTAATTATAAAACATCTCCATCATTTCTCTCCTCACTACGTTCCTCGCTCAACAGTTAGCTCAGACGGTCATTAATTTGAGTGTGATATAAGTAGATTCTAGGGCATTTTATGAATTGTATTAGTTTTTTTAATAGGGAGTAAGCATTTTTGATACCCATCTTTTTCCGAAAAAATAGTCTGAACCCCGCGTTTTAACACTGGAAAATTGCCACTTTTTCGTTGTTTAAGGGTGTGGAAAGTCTTGTGAACTCATGAGTTACAGGAAATGGCTCCTTTGGGTTTGAAGTTTTCTGTTCTGTAAGTTGCATAATTGTGCTTGAATTGAATGAGTTGCTACATTGCTTGAATTTTGTTTCTCACATTCACAGAAGACTGAAGACAGTGATTCTGGGAACGACGAACCCAGTGATTCATTTAGTGGTAACATAAATCTAAGTCCCGTGGAAGCCTATATTCCAGCAAAAGCTCACATACCTATTGAGAACAGGCTGAAACCTCCAAACATTGGGCAGTCAGATGAAGTGTCATCAGGTTTAGTCCTCGCACTGCCTCCAGAAGGTATATTTTGTTAAATTTCAGCCTAGCATGTAGTTCAGTAACTAAGAATCAGTCAATTTCATGTGAGTTAATTTCATTAGTGAACTCCTAAAGCCGTTTTCTGCCACTATTGTGTTTATTCTTTCTTTTCAGTATTGCTTCTGGTGTTTTCTTTCCTGGACGACATGTCCCTCTGGAGTGCAGGGAACGTGTGTCGCCGCTGGTATGTTATCATGAGGACTTGCAAGACCAGTGAGAACTGGAAAGTCTATACTGAACGGCGATTCCCCATCTATAAGCCACTCTGTCACATTGATGACTGGTATAATGCCTATACAGCATTGTAAGTACAGTTTGATTCAATTCATCATAATGCTATTCATTGTCTGGCAGTTAGTTTCGCACAGCAATTTGAACTTTTGGCAAATCCATTACGTTTCGACATCTACTGGAGTCCTTTTCCAAATTTTTTACTTTTATAATCTATATACATAAAACACCAACCGTACGTACGTACGTGCGTACGTATGTCGCCCGAACGTGGGGGTCCCGGGTTCGATTCCATGCCGCGACATCAAATTTTTTTTACATATCTACAATTATTTTGCCTGCTTTTAGCAGGCTTTTCAGCTAGTCTTCAATAAAGTGTTTGTTTCACTCTTTAAAAAAAAGAATAGATGTATGCCTGAGGAACTGTCACATTACAGAATAATCACCAAAAAAGTTGTCTCCCTCAGGACCAAAGCCACATTTTAAAAAATCACAGTTTCAAGTCGACCTCGAAAAATACTGCACCCTTATCAGCAACCATTATTTGTTCAGGAATTGCATGTAAGATGTTTTCACTGGAGAACCATACTCTCGTTTCAGTTGACGTCCAAACCCAATGGGGTATTTCAGTGGGTCGTAGATACAGGTTTTTGACCTCAAATTTGGATTCAGCACCATTGAAAACCTATATACTCCAACTTTTTGCCCATTGATACTATAACATGTGGTAGAAAAATTAAATAAAGAAATCACACGTTTGAAAAAAAGGCGGGCCTCCATGAACTGTGTACGTAACTAAGTCAATGCTACCCAGGCCGTCAGTGGGGGCCTGCATGTTAGTGCAGTCCAGCTCCAAAGTGTTGCATGTTTCTGGAAAGTCCACTTGTTGCAGAAGTCCATTTATAGTGTTTTCTACGTTTCTCGGAAGAGATTTTCCGCAGTACAACTGAGAACAGATAGACCAGAAAGCGTTCCCACGAATGGGGTAGTTGCATGATATTTTTTTGTAGTTTTTCTGTGTAGATAATCTCTATTGAAGTACGAATCTGCAAATAAAACTCTCGGAAACGCTTCCAAAAAATTTAGAGATTTTTTCGAAAAACGGGATTTCGGATTCAGGCGGGAAAACCTACACACAGCTTGGACACTGCGGGGTGGGGGCCACGTCACGGGTGTGAAGGGGGCCAAGAGACCCCTTCCTTTGCCCGGGGGGTCCTTTGATAGCAACCCTCTGTTGGGTTTGTTTACGTTCGTTTGTGGCAAAAATTGGAGAATCACTCACACTTTGTGGTGCTTTCATACTGAATTTTGCTAGCTGTGTAATCGAAACATGTTGCATCAAAGATTTTGTTTCCTACTGGCATTCCCTCCACTGTAACTTAAACCTCATATGGTTGTGAAGAAATGCGGTGTTCTGGTGTTACTCGAGCCACAACCTCGCAAATTTGCTAGATTCTTCTAAGTTGGACATAACCAACATCGTTTTATTTAACAATTTACAAACACTCATTGGTACTACGTTGTACAGGATAATGACACTACAATGAAACTTCCAATAAAAGAGCAACCATTTGGACGAAGAAGTAGGTACTACACACAAGAAATCACAGTTACAACTGACCTTTTACTATAAAAGTGTCAACTTACCTCACATTATTGGCTCCATTTATTTCGGCGCTGACGAACTTGTTGTTATTGACGTAAAAATCGTACAACATGCCAATATTTATGTACGGAATATTTTCCAGGGAAGCTACCTCCAGCTACCTCCTCTAGTCGATGGCTCTCCTTTTTGGCATATTGACATTTTATTTCAATACTTTGGCACATGAACGAAAAAAAAGTTACGGTTGTTTTTCTGATGATTTCTACTTACAGCCAAGTCGTTCCTACCGAACTTTATCTTCGTCATTCGCGTTCGTAGAAAAATCGTTCACCATTCGTTGGAAAGCCCTACATTTACGCATAAATGATATACTGCCAAAACCGTTGTACTTACGGAAGAAACAGATATACCCCTGAGTTAAAAGAACTGTCAACAACATTCGAAACCAGATTGGGTAGGTAGTGGTGAAGTGAAAAAAGTGAAGACATGTGTTTCAGACTCGTATGCAAGCGTTTATTAAAAGCTTCTTGAAACTTTACAGTGAACATTATCTTTTCCAAACCAATCAACTAATAAATTATGGTAAATACTGGTGTAAACTATAACAACTAACAACTGTAACAACTCGGACCGCACTACGAGAAAGGGTCAGCCGAAAAACTGATAACGTGATAACGGTTAAAGCAACGGGGTTAATCGAAGTACCCTGCGCCGATGTGCCCCCTGGGCATCGGCAAAACAGCCAAAATTATGCTTCAAAATTTTCAATTTAAACGATTAATTCAAACATAAAAACCTGAAAAATATATTTCAAAGTTTTTTTAATCATCACCATCATTTTGCAAGTACATTTCAATGTTTCTGACTCGAATTGTCCTCGATTGCAGTGATCTCAACGCACTCTATCGTGAGATTCTCGTTTAGGGATGACGTAAGAGGAGTGGCCCGCCAACACTAAAAAGGATGGTACTTCTTTATTGAAATACGGCTAAACTAAATGGAATTTCGAACTGAAAACTTGTCCATATACGTTTTTAAGTGCGCTAAATTCGAATCTGAAGTCAAAAACACGAAATTCCGACCCATGCAACTACCCCATTCTTTTGATTTCGTGCGGTTCTGTAACTGGATTGTGGGGTTGTGGGTTTTGCGACCTGTAATTTTAAATTGATTGATTTTTTTTTTGATTGATTTTTTTTTTTTGATTTTTTTTTTTGGTTGATTTGTTTTTTTTTTCCTCTGTTCTTTTGTAAAATTATTTACCTACCTACTTTACTACTACTACCTATATTTTTCATGGGATGCAGTGGTTGAAATAAAGGAGTTCCTATAATGAAAATCAGTCATTTATTTTATTGAGACAAATCAATTATTAGTTCACCCAAAACTCATATGGTATTGCGTACACACAAAAGGGCAAGGTATTTTCACGATATCTTTCAAGTTTCAATGTCAGGAATGTAGAACAATAAATTGTTGAAAAGGTTCGGCAAGATGGAATCACCCTCGCGCCTGTTGAGTGAGCTGTACAGAGAACAGAATTCAACCTGATTTCCATTCCACTGCGGTTCCACCTACAGTCCATTCAACATAGTCTAAAAAATCAAGTTAAAGCATTTTGGAATTTCATGTGTGGAAAAATCAGGTCAGTCAGGTGGCGTCCTTCTTTCACCATACACTGCTAGAGTCTTTCTTGGAAGCCTATCGTGTGTATAATTAAAATCTCTAAAGTGATTGGGATAACAATATTATAAAATTTGTTCGGTTACTTGCCTAGCTAACTGTCCTATTTTCCTCTGGAGTGTTTTCTTCCAACCACGGTGGTGTGACTATTGCGCGTATAGAGTTTTTATTCTTATTTCGAAATGACCGTATACAGATGTTGTTTTGAAACAAAGGGTAAAAAATGACCCTTCAACTCTGAAAGAATTTTCCGAAATTTAAATGAATGACGGCTCTGTCGTTTTGAGCTCAGCGGTACCTAACTTAACTTTTTGTATGGAAATGCCTGAGTACTTGTAAACATGTTGCCATCAAATGTAAATTTGTCGACAACTGTCCTTTTTCGGTTCCAAAAAGTGGGTTTTATTATTTTTGTTTTTTCAATGTCGCTATTTCATAAAATTGTTAGCCATTTTTGTGAGTAATGGTTAGAGAATAAATAATTCGTAATTGTTGATTTTTTTTTGTTTAGGATGGTGAGCTGTCCCTGTAAAGCTTGTCTTTCCCAGATGTTTTCGAGAACGATTCCTCATGGAGAAGAAAACTCATGGCGCCGACATAGATTGCAGAGTGAACTCAAAAGTAAGTAGCATTCGGCCTTTACTTGTTTCCATAGAAGATCGAAGTATTGAGGTTATGGTAACAGAGAGTTCCTATTACATCCTGTGGGATAACGATATGGTGCAACGTAATGGCGATTCAGCGCTGGATCTGACCCACTGGATTTGACAGATTCTGCTAGATTACAATCCAATACGCTGGATATCTTGACTGTCGGGTCTACTTGGAGGAACTCTCTAATGTCTATAACGTTTCCATATTAGTGACTTGGGTGATAGCAAGCTGATGTCAATTATTACACACAAAAACGCTGCAAATTATTACACAATGGTTTATTAGTTTTACATACAGGGTGTCACCCTTACGGGCGCACCACCGGGCAGAGTTCGATTCTACTACTAATTTGCAACAAAAAATGTCTCCTAGCAATTTTGTTTTAGAGGCTTCGTTTTCGACTTATTTCACATTTAAGATTTTTTTCGTGTTTTCGACCTTACATAATTAAAATGGCTGTAACTCCCTTAATTGATGGAGTAAATTCAAATTTGATTATATCATTGGAAAGAGCGTCAAATTTCCTATCTCCCTGATGGGGTTTTAGAAAATTTCAAATGAAACGAACGGGTGTAAAATAAACCAAAAGTAAAAAATTGGGAAAGTTTAGAAAATTTTCACTTTTTTCAAAGTTTGTTTCTCGAAACGTCGTGAACGGAAATTTCCATGCTGTAGGCCTAAAAGTTGCATGTGAATCCCAGCTTTCCAAAGGTGTAGTCATTTTTTTTTAAAAACACCACTTATTCAGTTATAAAATGACGTTTTTAGGGCAGAAAACGATCATTTTAGGGTGTAAATCGGCGTTTTTCACCAGAAATGCTTTCCAACTTAATAAATCATTTGACATGAAATTTTACGTAATTTTGACGCTGAATCGAATGGTAACACTTTCCGATCTCCTCGACAAACAAATAGTACTTTTCAAGCCCTTTCCGTTGGGCGAAGGGCTCAATCTCGTTAATCGTTTTATCCAAAATTGTCATTAAGGGAGGTCTGGGTTATTAATGACTCGCACTCCTTCCACTTTGTTGACTTACCTAATTTTTGCCCTCTGTCTTGAAAATATCGTCCCGATCATTTGCGGAAAGCTTTATCTTTTCGATAGATAACAAATTGGGAGTCGAGGACTCAGTTGTTGTACCCTGTTCAACCGAGAAAGGGCTTGAAAAGTACTATTTGTTTGTCGAGGAGATCGGAAAGTGTTACCTTTTGATTCAGCGTCAAAAAGTACGCAAAATTTCATGTCAAGTGATATATTAAGTTGGAATGCATTTCTGGTGAAAAACGCCGATTTACACCCTAAAATGATCGTCGTCTGCCCTAAAAACGTCATTTTATAACTGAATAAGTGGTGTTTTTAAAAAAACGACTACACCGTTAGAAAGCTGGGATTCACATGCAACTTTTAGGCCTACAGCATGGAAATTTCCGTTCACGACGTTTCGAGAAACAAACTTCGAAAAAAGTGAAAATTTTCGAAACTTTCCCAATTTTTTACTTTTGGTTTATTTTACACCCGTTCGTTTCATTTGAAATTTTCTAAAACCCCATCAGGGAGATAGGAAATTTGACGCTCTTTCTAATGATATAATCAAATTTGAATTTACTCCATCAATTAAGGGAGTTATAGCCATTTTAGTGATGTAAGGTCGAAAACACGAAAAAAGTCTTAACTGTGAAATAAGTCGAAAACGAAGCCTCTAAAACAAAATTGCTAGGAGACTTTTTTTGTTGCAAATTAGTAGTAGAATCGAACCCTGCCCGGTGGTGCGCCCGTAAGGGTGACACCCTGTAGATCACTCGTCTGCAAAGCCACCAACCATCCAACATCAAGAAAAACATGGATCGCATTTCGGTCAGCTTTAATTTGAACGGAGATTAGGCCTCTTTTGCCTATTCACACTCGTGTTTCTGATTTATCGTACGTAAACCCTTAAATTCTCGTAGGGAGCGAAAGGTTTGTCCTACAGAGCTCTGCGTGGTCTCAAAAAATTCTAAAAATTCTATAGAATCCTAAATTGAAGGAAAAACAATACCTTTATATCAAAATTTTTTGAGTTAGGGCGTTTTCGAAATTTCAAAACTTATTTTTGAACCCTTAGAAGTGACCTACATCAACCAAAATCTTCGGGGCACAACTAGACCCCAAATGGAGCCTACACACCAAATTTCATCAAAATCGGTCAATGCTAAGTGGGGAAAGTGCCGCGTACGGCGGATGGCGGACGGACGGCCAAATTTTTATTCGATTTTTTGATTCTACGTACCTTGAAACGTAAACCATCAAATTTTGAGGAAGTGTAAAAAATTATTTTTTCTTGGTCGATTCCAAAGGTTCATTATTGAAAATAATAAACGATAAAGACTAAAGTCTAGGTTGAGGGATGCCAGACTGCAATGGTGTGGGCATCAACCAACAACATCTCCACTTTTAGTTGATTGTTTATAAGACCAAATCACATAAACCTTTCAAAACATAATTATCAGCCCGACTGACTGACATAAATACAAATATTGAATTGAAACTTCTGTGTAACCTACTCATAATCTTGTCAGTTGTTTTAATTTGGTACTGAGCGCCAAAAATTAATGTTCACTGACGTTTTTTCAAAAATTTAAGACAGCGTCCCCACCTATCAACATAAAGGTGGCCATTCACTACCGCTCCAACCAGCCAAATGGAGTGCTGGCGCGCCAAAGTGGTTGTGTGAATGGGGAAAACCATCGCGATTTCGATGGAGCGGTCGGCTGGGCCGGATATCCGGGCCGTCCAAAATCCACCGCGCCACGCCATTTGGCGGGCGCTCCAATCTCATGTGAATGGGGATTCCAACGCGCCGCGCCACGCCAGGATTCACCATTCACTATCACTCCAACGCTCCAAACTGTGGAACTTCGTGCAAAACTGTCAACCTAAAATCGCTGCAAATTATTACAAAAAGGTTTATCACTTTTCTCTGTGGATCACTCGCCTGCAAAGAACACAGCTTTGCAATTGTCACTACCTATCAACCATATTTTCGCTTCACAATAAATATTATTTTGAAGAAATAAAGTCTTCACACTCAATTCGAAGAAATAGGAAGTTATGGGTGCCTTCATCAGGAATTTTAATTACTGGTTGCTAAGGATGCAAACGTGAGTACAATTATTCGAAGAAACGAATTATTCACGCTCGCGTTTCTGATTTATCGTAAGTCCAACCATTAGGTTCTCATAGGGAGCGAACGGTTGATCCGTCAGAGCTCTGGGTGGTCTCATTCGATTCTAAAAATTCAATACTATTTTAAATTTTTGAAAAAAACAAAACCTTTATATCAAAAGCCTTTCTACTTGGGCGTTTTGAACATTTCAGCCCTTATTTGTCAACCCTTAGAAGTGTTTGACATCAGCCAAACGCTTCGGGTTACAACTTGACTCCAAATGGAACCCCTATACCAAATTTCATGAAAATCGCTAACAAAATCTTCATTAGAGCCACATTTTTATTAGTTTTTTGGTTTCTACGTACCTTGGAACGTAAACTAACAAATTTTGAGGGAGGGTTAAAAAAAATTTCTTGGTCGTTTCCAAAGGTTTATTATTTGCTTCATTAAGGCTCATCATAGTTCATCCCTGTGGCTAAAAATCTCAGGGTAGCCACGAGCCTATCTTGAGATAATAAATTTCCTCATGGGTGTATCTTTCTTTTGAACCAGTGGAGATATCAAACGAAGTTGGAGATGGTACGACTCCTCATCCATCCTCAAATATTTTTTCCATGTTCGAGAACTAGGTCATTCAATAAGTTCACATTAGTGAACTGGTTTCTTTTGAGAAGCCATTGTTTCACTCATTTCCTTTGGGTTTTCTCTTTTTGATGTAGAGAAAAACCGCTGAGTAGTACAGGAGAGTGTCGTTGTCCATGACAAGATTTTACGTATGCGCAACAGGTAACTACACAACACTTTGGGGTCAGATAAGCACTGTTGGCGCGGCGTGGCGTGGCGTGATGGTGAATGGCTAAGCAAATCTCCGACGATTTCTCACCGCTCCATTTGGAGCGGCGAACGACTCGCCACGCCATTTGGAGCGCTAGTGAATGGCCACCTTAAGGCGCGTTGTATCAACAAAATGTCCATTCATGCAGCATGAATTAATGAGCGAATTTTCAAAGAAATCTTTCAGTTGAAGGTATGGTTTAGAAAAGGAACAATGGTGTAGCAATTTCTTTTAGAAAGTTTTTCTTTTACACGATTCTTGGTTCTTTCGATGTTCAGTATGTATACTGTATACCATACCAACATACTGTATGCACTGGGTATGCTTTGAAGATGTTAGGATTCCATATTCATGATCTACTCGTCTCCATGAACTCACGGAGTACCCACACGGCTATTGTTAGTTTTTGCTTCCGAGTCTACCAAGGTAGCGGAAGCTTTGTTTTCACTTTTCAAGGATGAAAAAAAAAAGTTCTCCAAAATCAAAATTTTCACTCGCGTTTTGCGTTTTAGACCTTTCTGAACAATTTTGGTTCCGTGTCTGTCTGTCTGTCTGTGTGTCTGTCCGTCTGTTATTGTCCGATTTCGATGAAATTCTCAGGGATTGTGCGGGTTGGTGTGTAGACGGTCCCCTATGAAAATCATCATCCCGGGACTGATAGAAGCGACTGCGCATGCGCCAACGTGAATTCCTTGTAACGGCCATAATTTCTACAGTTTCCATCCGATTTTGATGAAATTCTCAGGGATGTTACAGATTAGTATTTAGATGGTCCCCTATGAAAATCATCATCCCCGGACTGATAGAAGCTACTGCGCATGCGCAAACGTAAATTTCCTTGTAACGGCCATAACTTCTACATTTTCCATCCGATTTCAATGAAATTTTCAGGGATGTTACAGATTAGTATTTAGATGGTCCCCTATGAAAATCATCATCCCCGGACTGATAGAAGCGATTGCGCATGCGCAAAGGTGAATTCCTTGTAACGGCCATAACTTCGACATTTTCTACCCGATTTCAATGAAATATTCAGGGATGTTACAGAGTAGTGATTAGATGGTCCCCTATGCAAATCACTACCTTCGGAGTGATAGAAGCGACTGCACATGCGCAAACGTGAATTCCTTGTAACGGCCATAACTTCGACATTTTCTACCCGATTTCAATGAAATATTCAGGGATGTTACAGAGTAGTGATTAGATGGTCCCCTATGAAAATCACTATCTTCGGAGTCATAGAAGCGACTGCACATGCGCAAACGTGAATTCCTTGTAACGGCCATAACTTCGACATTTTCTACCCGATTTCAATGAAATATTCAGGGATGTTACAGAGTAGTGTTTAGATGGTCCCCTATGCAAATCATGGAGAATTGTTCTTCATAGAGGGATTCATTCATAGAGGGATGGTCTCCTGTGAGAATCTCAAATCTTTACATGACAAGGCTTCAATAGCTCAGAGGAGAGAGTCTTGATTTGTGCTCCAGGGATCGCGGGTTCGAATCCCAGCCGAGGATAAGAATATTTTTGATCCAATCACATACATCTACTCACTTAATTTTTCATTCGAATTTGATGAAATTTTCCAGGATTGTCCAGATTAGCGTGTAGATGGTCCCCTATGAGGGTAGTGAAAGGTATTTTGAGATTAACTACTATGCATCGGATCATCTATACAATCGGGTTATGGATACGAGGAAGCTATGTGCCACACCCACTTGGCAGACGTTTTTCGATTTTCAGTAAACCATACCAACATACTGTATGCACTGGGTATGCTTTGAAGATCTTAGGAGTCCATATTCATGTTCTACTCGTCTCTACGAACTCATAGAGTACCCACACAGCTACTGCATTTCTGGGTACTACAAATATACCCTCGTTTTCATTATATATGTAAATATATATTTCTTAATGTATTTCTATATTTGTATATTTATTTTTATATGTAGTAATGTATTTCTTAATGTACTTTCTTAATTTTTGGTCAATTTTCATTTTTGAAAAACGCATTGATTTTGATCACTTTGGATTGTCCCAAAATTGTTGGCTAACGAACTTGACCTTTTGTTTTTTGTTACGAACATTTTGGCGAAAACTAAAAAAAAAAAAATTCTAAATAATTACACACACACACACACACACATATAAGATGATTTTTGGAAAAACTTCAGTGAAATCTTCGAATTATTCCATTCTAACAATTTTGAGGCCATTGCAATAGCTTCATTTTCTTTGAAAATTCGCTAAAATTAACTACCCTCCACTGAGCCAATCAAGTGAATGGACAGAAATGCGAAGAGGCAGCTGATCACAACAAGTGAACAACTAAACGCTGCAAATTATTACACAATGGTTTATTATTTTTCTATATCGATCACTCGTCTACAAAATCACCAACCATCCAATATGAAGGAAAAAAAATAAAAATAAAAAATAAAAATAAAAAATGAAAAAAAAAAATCAAAAAATTAAAAAAAAAAAAAAATCAAAATTTCCAACCATCGATCGCATTTTGGTCAGCTCTAATTTGAACGGAGATTAGGCCTCTTTTGCGATTCACACTCGTGTTTTGATTTATATATATATATATTTCAATGTAAACCCTTAAATTTTCGTAGGGAGCGAACGGTTTGTCCTACAGAGCTCCGCGTGGTCTCAAAAAATTCTAAAAATTCTATAGAATCCTAATTTGAAGGAAAAACAATACCTTTATATCGAAATTTTTTGAGTTAGGGCGTTTTCAAAATTTCAAAATTGATTTTGGAACCCTTAGAAGTGACCTACATCAACCAAAAGCTTCGGGGCACAACTAGACCCCAAATGGAGCCTACATACCAAATTTCATCAAAATCGGTCAATGCTAAGTGGCAAAAGTGCCGCGTACGGCGTACGGCGGACGGACGGCCAAATTTTTATTCGATTTTTGGATTCTACGTACCTTGAAACGTAAACCATCAAATTTTGAGGGGGTGTTAAAAATTTTTTTTTCTTGGTCGATTCCAAAGGTTCATTATTGAAAATAATAAACCAAAAAATGTCAAATGCGTCCATGGTACTTTCCCAGTAGTGGGGGATTTTCAGGGATAGTAATCAAAGTTCTAACAAACAAGAAACAAATAAAACTGAAAGGTTCTAACAATTTATTGATGTCGAACTGGCTTATCATTTTGAATTGAATAAATTTGAATTTGTGGGAACTTCCACCCCACCTACCCTATACAGGGTGTCCCAGAAGTTATGGACCACCCTCCGGCATTTCCGTATTTAATTACGTAATAAAATGGGCCCAACGCCATTTTTCATATTTTTTTGTAAAGAATTCAGGAAAAATACTTTTGCGCAAAAAATTGCGCGCAATTGACACTAACTTTTTTTTTTCAAATGGGAACCCCCATTTTTTTATTGCAGATTCAGATTCTACGTCAAATTTCATGAGAAATTCATACCCGAATCGATTTTTTTCATTGCGTGCAACTGGTACTTTTCGCGCGCAAAGTGACCAGGTTGCGCAAAAGTGAATTTTTTTTTTTACCCCAAGTGTGGCACATTTGTTTTCATTATTTTTGACGCTGAATCACGTGGTGAGGCCCTTTCTTCGATTTCATCGTTATTTTTCCAAATTTAGAAGGAAAAATAATGTTTTTGGACTTAATTTTCCCTCACCCTTTCGCGACACGGGCTGGGGACCGGCTATGGCAGGATTAAAAATAAATTCCTCTCTTCTAAATTTAAAAAATTGTTGGAAACTAGGTGGGTACTACTTTACTACTTTTATGTAAAAAAAAATCAATAAGCTTCTCATCTAAAAACCTTTAAAAAAATTAAAAGTTACTTGTTACTTGTCTGCAGGCAAAAGGAGGTAATTTCGAGCAGTTGCTGTGATTTTTTAATTTCATTATTATTATCTTAGTTATTTATTACTACTTTTTTCGGAGATTTTGTAACTTTTAATTTTTTTTTTAAATTTTGAGATGAGAAGCTTTTTGATTTTTTTTAAAAACATTAAAGTAGGTAAGTATCTACCTACTTTCCAATATTTTTTCTAAAATTTAGAAGTGAGGAATTTATTTTTAATCTAGCCAGGTCCCCACCCAGCCCGTATTGCGAAAGGGTGAGGGAAAACAAAGTCCAGAAACATTATTTTTCCTTCTAAATTTGGAAAAATAACGATGAAAACGAAGAAAGGACCTCACCACGTGATTAAGTGTCAAAAATAATGAAAAAAAAAAAAAAAAAATGTGCCACACTTGGGGTTAAAAAAAATTCACTTTTGCGCACCCTGGTCACTTTGCGCGCGAAAAGTACCAGTTGCACGCAATGAAAAAAATCGATTCGGGTATGAATTTCTCATGAAATTTGACCTAGAATCTGAATCTGCAATAAAAAATGGGGGTTCCCATTTGAAAAAACAAAGTTAGTGTCAATTGCGCGCAATTTTTTTTGCGCAAAAGTATTTTTCCTGAATTCTTCACAAAAAAATATGAAAAATGGCGTTGTGCCCATTTTATTAAGTACGTAATTAAATACGGAAATGCCGGAGGGTGGACCATAACTTCTGGGACACCCTGTATATAGGTTATATACCCTACGATATATATATCGTTATATGCATATAATTTTTGGAAAAAACGTCAGGAATTGTTTTAGAAAAAAGTCCATGCCAAATGTTGAGTCCAGTCATACTCTTTGAAAATTCGCTAAAACTTGCTATTTGTAAGGTTGTGATAACAACCTTACAGCATTGAAAAACGCTGCAGGGTATAACAAACAATGGATTTCTGGCTCAATAGTTTCGAATAAAGGGAAAGTAAAGATCAAATTTTAAACGGTTATGGTAACGAAAACCTGTGTTAGGCAATCGCAAAATGTGGTAGGGTGATGTACAGCAGTAAAAAATGTATCACAGAGAGATCTGTTACCTTGATAGTTTTTTCAGTAATCAGCTAGGTTGTTCAATAATTACAATACTCATCTCGTTCTTCTCATGGTTCTAGGCTTGAAAGCTGATCCACCTCATGGGATTAACGCGATCCCTCTGGATATAAATTGCTGCCATTGGCAAGCTTCCATAACAGGACCAGTGGGCAGCCCGTACGAAGGAGGACTATTCTACTTGTATCTTCAAGTTCCATACTCGTAAGAACTGTTTCGAAGTTCATATGTCAGGATTTGAAATTTTATTGTAGGGTTTTAAGGTTGTATCAAACGAATTTTCAGCCACAATTAATGGGGTGTGCGCCTGGTTCGGAAAAACTGTTTATTGTTATTTTTTAATCTATACTAGACCTCATTCCGAGAATTTTGACATCAACCGCTACCTTCCAGCGTGAGAAGACCTTTTTCTATGATTTTTCAAAGTTTCGAATGTTTATGACGTCACAGTGGGTTGGGGTCTGTCTGTCTGTGAGTCTGTCGTGGAATCCTTGTAACGGGCATAACTGTACGAAGTTTTTGTCCGATTTCGATGAAATATTCAGGAATTAGGCGGATTGGCGTGTAGATGGTGTCCCCTATGAAGATCATCACCCCGAACTTATACTTAGTAGTGACTATGTATGCGCAAACGTGAATTCCTTGTAACATACATAACTTCTACATTTACCATCTGATTTCAATGAAATTTTCTGGGATTATGCGGATTGGGGTGTAGATGGTCCACTACGAAAATCATGGCCTCCAAATTGACATTATCCTCTGCGCATGCGCAAACATTAAATCCTTCTAACAACCATAACTCCTACATTTATCATGTTTCAAATTGGCCTGTTTTTTTTTTTTTTGTTTTTTTTTTTTTTTTTTTTTTTTTGTTTTTTTTTTTTTTTGTTACGGAAGTGGGGAAACTCTTTAAGAGCGATGGGGAAGTTGACCCCAACAGTGTTGGACTCCCCATGAATTGGGGCTACCAACTAAAACCCCACTCCCTCTGCTTAGGACTCACCCCGGGACCACTTGTACAGTATTACTTCAGGATGAGCCCTTTTTTTGTGCCAAATGGCTGCTCCTACTTCTGGTCTCCTTCAATTCTATTCCTCATCTTCTTCCTCCCATCTTCCATCCAGCTTTTTTGCTTTGAGGACTGATGTGACAAATACTGCCATTGCGTCCCAGCTCGACTTGTTCTTAATCATCTCATGTATGATTGTCTGTGGACGCAATGTTCCGATGACCTCCTCAGCACACCCCCTCAAACCCTCCCATTGAGGACATGTGAAGAAGGTGTGGCAGACATCATCCTCCTCTATCCCACAGTATCTGCACTCTGGGTCAGTGACTTTCCCGATCTTTACTAAGAAGGAGCGGAAGTAGCCATGCCCTGAGAGGAATTGAGTCAGGTAATAGTTCACCTCTCCGTGTTTTCTCTCCAACCAAGACTTTAGATCGTCGATTATGAGGGCTGTCCACCTTCCACGGGTTTCACAGACAAGGTCTGCTTGCCACCTACGGATGGTCTCCTCCCGCTCTTCCCTCTTTACTATGGTAATTGTCTCTGCCTTCCTCATTCTTATCCTTTTGCGCTCCAGTGCCTGGTGGTATATTGGGATAGTTCCTGCTATCACTTGTGATGCTGGACCTGAGACAGTTCTAAATGCACTACTGATTCTCAGAGCTCCTCTCCTCTGTACAGCTTCCATACGTGCCCGGTACTTTTGGTACCTAAGGGAGTCTGCCCACACTTCTGCTCCATACAGCATAATTGAATCTGCAGTTCGCATAAGGAGTCTCCTCTTAGCGGGTGATGGGCCCCCTAGATTTGCCATCAGTCGGCTCAGCTTATTTACAATACCTGCAGCCTTATCTGCTGCTCCACTGATGTGCCTCCAGAAGCTTAGTTTCCCATCCAGCATCACACCAAGGTAGCGAATGGCTGGAGAGGTGATGATTTCCTGTCCATCCACATTCATAGGTATAGATCTCTCAATTCTCGCTGTGGTTAGCAGTACAATTTCCGTTTTTTGGATTGCCAGTGACAGTGTGTGTGCTTCCATCCACTCCATCACTCTGCGCATTGCCTGATTCAGCTTAAACTGGAGGTGTTCCATCCTTCGAGCTCTTATCACCACCACCAAGTCATCAGCGTAGCCAATCAGTGTAATTCCTTTGGGCATCTTCGGGCACCCGAAGAATCCCATCATAGTTGATGTTCCACAGATCGGCTCCCAAGACTGAACCTTGTGCCGCTCCTGAGGTAATTCTTCTCTTTTTGATGCCCTCTTTTGTATCATAAATCAGCCAACGGTCAGCTAGGTAGTTCTGCAGGACTCGTAAGAGGTATGATGGAACATGAAACTGAACCATCAAAGCCTCCAAGATGTCTTTCCATCTGGCAGAATTGAAAGCATTTCTGACATCGAGGGTAACTGCCATGCACATGTCCCTGGTCTTGTGATTCCCCAGCTGAGTTTCCTTTGCTATTCCTACCACTCTGCTAACAGCATCAATGGTGGATCTGCCAGGTCTAAATCCAAATTGCCTCGGTGACAGGCCTCCAGCTTCAGCAATGGCAGTCAGAATCCTTCTTTTCAACAACTTCTCATACAGCTTTCCTGCTGTGTCTAATAGGCACAGAGGCCTGTGTGCTGAAGCTGTATTGGGATCTCCTTTGCCTTTCCCAATCAGTACGAGTCTTGCTAACTTCCATCGCTCTGGGCCTGGGGCTTTTTTATTGCGCATTGACTTCACCGCTTGTGCCAATTCATCTAGAGTGAAGAGAGATATATCACCTGATATTGCAATCGGTGGTCTCTCCTCTATCTCATGATCAGGAAAGAGTTCTGATACAATTCTGTCCTTTACTGCTGTTGACATCTCCGTGGATGTATCCACTCCCTTGAGCTTTTTTAGCACAATCTTGTATCCAAGTCCCCAAGGATCGTTGTCTACATCGTCACATAACTCTCTCCACTTTTTAGCTTTGCTCCTGGCTATGGCAATCTTCAGAGTCCGTCTTGCCATCCTGTATTGGTCTTTTCTCAGTTGGAACTCCAAGGAGTCCCTTCTAGTTCTTTGAGATAGTCTTCTGAGCCGTAAACATGTCCTCCTAAGTTCAGCAATATTCTGGTTCCACCAGTAGACAGGGCGGCGGTTATTCATACATCTCTTCTTAGGCATAGAGCTCTCACAAGCCTTGGTCAGCAAATCCATGGTTGCAGTCACCAATAGGACAGCAAGGGACCAAAATTCAAGGGATGAAAATCATGGCCCCGGAACTGATAGTACTGCGCAGAGCTTTTTTTCTGTTGAGTGTGTCCTCCTTTACCCCAGATTAATCGCATACGGACGCCCAATTCTTACTGTGGGGCGTCCTGAAAAACGATTAGTGATCACTGCACTATCACTGAATATTGAAGGGTAAAATTTTTGGTGAAGCAGAAAGTAAAAAAGACGTAAAAAAGACGTAAAAACAGATCAGAATGCCGAAAAACGTTATCAGTCTTACAGGGTGTCCAGCGACCTGGAAAACCGGGAATACTCAGGGAATTTTACTCTACTGGAAACCTCAGGAAAAACCCAGGGAACTAAATTTTTTCCCCGAAAAACCCTGGAAAAAGCTATAGCGCCAAACCTTTTAGTGGAAAGTTCCGGAAGTCTGTCTAGTTAGTGAAAAGTTTTAGTACGGAAAAATACTCACACATGAAAATTTGACTTAGTAGGTAGTAATTTTATTCCGTGAAACTAACCATATTAGATTGGAAACCACGAAAATAAAAATATGGTGTACCTAACCTAAGTATTTTTTTCAAATATAAATTTTCCAAATGTAGAAAACGCTGCAAATTATTACACAAAGGTTTATTATTTTTCTATGTAGGTCACTCGTCTGCAAAGAACACGGCTTTGCCATTGTTACCACCAACCAACAAGAAGAAAAACATCGATCGCATTTCGGTCAGCTAAAATTTGAACGGAGATTAGGCCTCTTTTGCGATTCACACTCGTGTTTCTGATTTTTCGTATGTCCAACCCTTAATTTCGCATAGGGAAAAACGATGGTCTGGTTTTTGTGGTCTCAAAAAATTCTATACTATCTTAAGTTCATGGAAAAACGATACCTTTACATAAGCCCAGAACTTAAGTCCCGTCTGCCGCTAAGTTCCCATAGGTTACATGACGGCAGACTACCTCCAAACCCCTCTTCATTCAATCCCGTTTCAGAAGAACCAAGATTCATGAGTATTGAAATCAGTCACTTTTTAAGTCACTTAAGCCCGGAACTTAAGTCCCGTCTGCCGCTAAGTTCCCATAGGTTACATGGTGGCAGACAACCTGCAAAGTACTTAACAGGCGCTCCCGTTTGAAAATATTAAAGTCTCATGACTATTGAAATCAGTCATATTTCTTCAAATTGGTTGTACTTAACATGGCCGCCATTTTCTATTCCATCGGTTTTGACATGGCAGACAAACATTTATTTGCTCAGGGGGTTGGATATTTTGGATATTTTGGTTTTATATAATATATAAAACATAACATATTATGTGTCACAAGTAATGAAATCAGTCACGTTTTTGACCCTGGGCTCCTGGACTATCTCAGTTCAAGTGGCACACCTCCACGATACAGCAAGCCTGCATAATCTTGTAAACTCTGCCCAGGCCTCAATTTCCAACCAATTTGCGTGTTTCTTTTTTTGTTTGAGTCAAATAACTTCCGAGTTGTACATGATTTCACCAGACTATCAAAAATCGCAAGGGGAGAGGGCGGATAATTTTCCCAAAATATCCGATTTTTCAATATTTCGGTTCCTTTACGCCTTACTAATTGTACCCAAGCTTTGAAATTGAGGAAAAATTCTCACTATACCTCCGGATTTTCATGAATTATTCTCTGTGCCACCCTGGAACTAATAGTGGTGCCACCATGGTGCCAGGACACCATAAACCGCATATTTCGTGGGTTTTTTTTTCGTGTTTCACCTTGAATACGGATGTGAACTTCGACGGACTGCCTACTAAAACTAATAGATGAATGTTCGATGTTACGACGTATTTCCGCTTTGGTGCCAGACTGGCTCCATTGGTATTGGTGGCAGGGGGGGGGGGGGGTAACTCGAATTCCCATGTTGGGTATCGTAGATCATGGATCATTTTAAAATGCTCTTCAGATTCGAGGCTCCCATGCTGCTAGAAATTTTATGGTAGATAATGGTGAGGGGGGGGGGGGGGGCTCACTATTTCTTCCCTAAAGTAATAAATAAATGACATCGAGTGAAACAGTTTTATCTCTTACCTACCGGTTAAACTGATCTAATGCTTATCCAATGGGACATCCCCTGGAATGCATGCATTACTAAACCATATGTTTTGCTTTGAGGACTGCTGTGACAAATACTGCCATTGCGTCCCAGCTCGACTTGTTCTTGATCATCTCGTGTATGTCTGTGGACGCAACGTTCCTATGACCTCTTCCGCACTCCTCCTCATACCCTCCCATTGAGGGCATGTGAAGAAGGTGTGGCAGACACCCACAGTATCTGCACTCTGGGTCAGTGGCTTTCCTGATCTTTACTAAGAAGGAACGGAAGTATCCATGCCCTGAGAGGAATTTAGTCAGGTAATAGTTCACCTCGCCGTGTTTTCTCTCCAACCAAGCCTTTCGATCGTCAATTATGAGGGAAGTTTCCATCATTACTACACTTTCTGATGAAGAGACATGGGTCCGCCTTACTGGCCTCCATATTTTGAGATTTACATCTCCATCCATATTCCATTTTTTGAGTTGGTTCTCTCCCAAGGTTAGGTTTTCAGCTGATCAAATTGGATCTTTTCTTGTTTCTTCAAATAGAATTTCATGTCAACCAATTCTGCTTCCCTAAAACCAAGAATCAAATTACGTATTGAAGGCACCAACAACTCTGGGATGACGACGTTTTACTGGTTGGAACTTTCTGACAAAATAATCTTGATTGATAACGATGCGCAATAGTGCGAACTCGCGTATTAAAAAAAAGGTACACTTCCCGCAGGACAGATGCTTTTGGCACAACGTTCGGAGAGGACCTAGTTTCTTATTGAAATTATTTATAGAAACGACTCCTGAAGTTTTGAGGTCCCTAACACTCTGTATATAGTTTATAGCATCATGAACTTTATACTTTCGTTGTTGAACCATAAAAGATCTCCCATTTTATATCTTTGCAACGATTTTCTATGAAGACAGTTTTTCAAATTTGCAATTCAATGTTTTAAATTTACCTATTTATTGAAACTTGAAAAGTCAACGTAAATTTCATAGCTTCTATTAATTCCGTCGGGGACGGATAGTATTATTAATATGAGTTGTCGTTTGAAAATATTCAGTTCAAATATGCTGCACCCATTGCATGTGTGTAATTCATTCTACACTTCTTTTCAGTTATCCCATGATGCCACCAATTGTGCGTTTCATCACCAAGGTATTCCATCCCAATATATCTCGCCACGGAGATATTGGATTAGATTCGATACTAACCAACTGGAGTTTGGCTCTCACTATATCGAAGATTCTCATATCAGTCCAGAGCCTGTTGACCGATCCATACTGTGAGGTATATACGTTAATGATTTTACTATAGTATCCATTAACTTATTCATTATAAATTTAGGTCTGTAAAAACTACCAAAAAGATCAAAACTCTGTTCATGAGTGTAATAAATTATTAATTTAATAATTTATTGATTAATTATTGTTTATTACTCTATTTATTTAAGAATTTAGTTAAGTAAACATTATATCAATGTAATTAATAATTTGAAAATTGGATGGTTTGAAACTTTGGTGGTGTTGTTTGCACATCACAAAAGTGAAGGTTGGACAGTTCCTGCCTATTCCTCTTGTGCGTGCTTCCCCCAATCAGGGTCACATTTGTTTGAGTGGCTTGTCAGCCTCATTTTCAAATGTTCCGGGTTCTTTAGTTAATAAAAATAAATAAAAAACGGAATAAGCACGTTAAAATCACTTTGAAGTGATTATCTGTCAATAAAAATCGTTTAAAAAACGCTGCAAATTATTACACAATGGTTTATTATTGCTTCCAAGTCTACCATGGTAGCGGAAGCTTTGTTTTCACTTTTCAAGGACGAAAAAAAAAAGTTCTCCAAAATCAAAATTTTCACCCGCGTTTTGCGTTTTAGACCTTACTGAACAATTTTGGTTCCGTGTCTGTGTGTCTGTCTGTCTGTCATGAATTCCTTGTAACGCGCATAACTATACGAAGTTATTGTCCGATTTCTATGAAATTTTCAGGGATTGTGCGAATTGGTGTGTAGACGGTCCCCTATGAAAATTATCATCCTCGGACTGATAGAAGCGACTGCGCATGCGCCAACGTGAATTCCTTGTAACGGCCATAACTTCTACATTTTCCATCCGATTTCGATGAAATTTTCAGGGATGTTACAGATTAGTATTTAGATGGTCCCCTATGAAAATAACCACCTTCGGACTGATAGTAGCCACTGCGCATGCGCAAACGTGAATTCCTTGTAATAGCCCTAACTTCCACATTTTCTACCCGATTTCGATGATATTTTAAGGAATTACGTGGATTAGGTTGTAGATGGTCCCCTATGAGGGTAGTGAAAGGTATTCAGAGATTAACTAATATGCATCGGATCATCTATATAATCGGGTTATGGATACGAGGAAGCTATGTGCCACACCCACTTGGCAGACCTTTTTTATTTTTCTATATAGATCACTCGTCTACAAAGCCACCAACCGGATTTATCGTACGTCCAACCCTTAAATTCTCGTAAAGAGCGAACGGTTTGTCCTACAGGGCTCCGCGTGGTTTTGAATTAGGGCGTTTTCAAATGGAGCCTACATACCAAAATTTAATCAAAATCGGTCAATGCTTAGTGAGGAAAATGCCGCGTACGGCGGACGGACGGCCAAATTTTTATTCGATTTTTGGATTCTACGTACCTTGAAACGTAAACCAACTAATTTTGAGGGGGTGTTAAAATTTTTTCTTTCTTGGTCGATTCCAAAGGTTAATTATTGAAAATAATAAACCAAAATCACGGACATGTAAACTTAACTATAGGAGTACCTGACGATTATTCAAAATTCAAATTTTACCTAAAACACTTAATTCCTTCAATCGATTTTACTATGATATTATATTAAAACTGGATTGGCTCAAATAGTGTTTTATGAAAAAAAAAGTTTTCGTACAAGAACAAATTTGAATTGAGGCAATTTTGTGACATCACTGAATTTAGGATTTGGACTTTAGAACTCATATATTTGAAATAACCTGTGTAAACCTGTGACCTGTGTAATAAATTTTCTTTTTCTTGAAATTCAACACCACGTTATGAAAATACGACATTTTCTTGTATTTAACATTTTTGTTCTTTGCTTCAGGTTTGTATGGAGCCTGGTGTGGGGAAACTCTATAAAGATAATAAGGTCGGCTTTGCTCAAGTAGCCAGGGCGTGGACAAGAAAGTATGCAATGCATGATGTAGTTTCTCCAAAAAACAGATTGGAGAAACACCTTTTACTATAAATATTTCTGAAAGCTTTGTTTCTAGTTCAAAAATGATTATTTTTCCGTTATGATTCCATAAATGGCGAAGCCTAATGTTCCTGAATTGGATTACACATTTAGTCGATTAGTTCCAATGAAAATATTACCCTAAATAGAAACTTAAAATTAAATTGGAATTTTAGTCCTTGTAAAGGTTCTGATTGGGTTTCTTTGCCGTTTTTTGTTCATTGTAGTTGAAAATTCCCCGACTTCAAAATTTGTTGAGAATGTAGTTTTACAATTTTGGTTCCTTTCCGTTCGTTTATATGAAAATTTCGTCCTTCATTGGTTGTAGTCATAAATGTATGCCATAATAGAGGATCTGTTAATTTAAAAATACCTAATGTGATCTTTATAGTTTCCATTTACATTTGGTACTTAGTTCAGAAAACTGTTTGATTGTCGACTTGTTTTAATTAATTTGTTCCGAAGTTATTCTTAAAATTGTCGTTTATTTCTCTCGTTTTTCATACCTTTACGTGTCGCATGCTACATTGTGTTTTGAAGAACTCAAAACCTCAATCTGGTAGGTAAAAATAATTTATTCTGAAGATTTTTCCTTAAAAAAAGTGTTATTCCTTTTAGTTGTCTACTCTTTTATATTGCAATTTAATTATTGAATTCATCATGGTGCAAATGTTTCATTTTCCATTAATTTCCTTTTGAATGATCGTTTGGGAATGCTGTTGGTTATGTAGGTATACCCATTCAGATGTCTTTGACCAATTTCTGAGGTTCCACTAATTTTCGTTTCCGTATTTTCCCTACGTTTTTTGCTTCATTACTGGTTTAAATTAAAAATTTTTTTTTTGAAAGATCATTCGTGAATACCATGAAGATTATCGATAAGCTCTTTTTTTCTTTGAGACCTTGTTGAACGAGTTGTATAGAATTAATCTACCTTTATTCTAACTCATGGGTGTAATTCAAGCGTAAGTTGAAGAAAGAGAGTTTCGCGCGACTCAGAGGTTTATTGTACCATGGTGTTTCTATTTTATGTAGTTACATGATGAATCGATCTGTTGATCTACAGATTAGGTTTTGGTTGAAATGATTTTTCGTTTTGTTCAGAATGCATTGGTTACTGTCATTCTCAGTCATGTAAAAATGTATAACATTATTGGTTAAGTATGTACCTATTACGCTATTGATTAATAAAATTTGAACCTCAATTTGTTTTTACATTGAAAATGGGACTGATTGAGAGCTTTATGTATTTTAACTGTACATCAAGATTGATTTATGATACTTCCTGCCGATGAGCTTTCAAATGCGAATGCTGTTATCTGGAATAAGCCATTTTATCTAATACTTTGTTACTTGAATTGTAAGTTACTGGTTTTTTATGTTACAACCAAAGTTTCAGTTTATTCTATCTTTATCCTGTGAAAAATTACATTTACAATTACTCAGTATCCTTTTTTAAATGCCCTGGCACATTGATGTGTTGTTTAATTGTATTACGATATTGTTAAGAAAACGGAGTTATGAGAATTGTGTGCCGAATTATTTCTTTCAACCCCTTAATTCCATGAAAACGACCAAATTAAATTCACTAGAAAGTAAGAGTTGTTGTATTCGAAAATCTGAAGCGTAGGGTGACAGGCAGTACCCGAAATCGCGGTTTTATCTCGTTGTTGGAATGAGGAATTTCACCGAATTCTCTTTGCATTTTTCCTGAATAGTTAATGGTGTGGGATTGATGAAAATCGGGCTGATTTCGGAAAATAAGTCTCCTGTTATTTTTGGGAGACAATCAAAATTTTTTATTTCAAAACTAACTGGGAAAACGGATGTGAAGCGGGAACGCTCGCTGATTGGGCTGTTCGGATCGCCGTCTCCTCCCAGTGTTGCCCATTGGGACGACGAAATCGTGTTTTCTAAGAGAAAAGTTATCAAACAAAAACAGAGGAAACCTAATTTTCCCCATCTTGCTTTTTCTATTTTTTTCTTCAGTTTTTCGATTTCGAACTTTACTGTTTCGTGAAATTTTGCATCTGGGGAGTATAGATTTCTCAATCTCAGCGCTTCAAGCGGCCACAAATGAACTATTCCAGGATGACGTCATTTTCCCGGTTTTTTTAAACATTCGTATTTTCTACACTGTTTTGTTTATTCGTAAATAAGGGAGTTCGGGCTGGAAGTTTGCCTTAGGAGGTTTTTCGAGGTGCTGAATCCGATTTTGGGGTCAAAAATATGAAATTCCGACATGGTGAAATTCCTCATTGTGGGTGTCAGAAATCAGTACATCCTGTGAAGAAATCAGGAAACCAAAAAAAGTACTTAGCCAACTTTGAGATCACTGATAGCATTGTACCTTTTTCGAATCATAACCACTAAGATTTTCAAGCGCCCCAAAAAACTGGATTCATTATGCTTCCTAGTCTACCAAGCAGTGGCGGCTCCTGCCCTGAACTCAGGGGGTGCACGGAGATCAGGAGAAGCTACGGAGAAGGGACAGAATAGGTGCTTTTCTCTGCCAAATAGAAATTTCAATGATACGTAAATGGGATGAAACTTGGTAACTTTTTCATCTTAAAATTTACTAAATACGTAGGTGCAATAGACACGAAAAATAGTGTTCTCTAGTGGTTAATAGAAATTCTGAAATACTTAATCATCAAAGGTCTAAACCCAAGAAATGCATCCATCTTATTGCAAAGCTGAAATGTGTATTTGCCCGTGACGATTCAAAACATCGTCCAACTCGGAAGAAAAATTAACGATAATTCGAGACAGAATGTACTTACTACCTATTTTTGTTAACCGTTTTGGTTTTTTGCATCAGATTAAAATGATGTGCACTGTCGAGTTGTTGCATTAGGTATATTTTGACGACCCAATATACGCAAATCTACCAGAGCGTTTTTATGGGAGACAGCCAATGCGTTATTTTGGCTAAATGGGAGATCACTTATGCCGTCTTTAACCCAAGCCTCATTTCGGTTGGTATAACAAAGTAGGCAAGCAAAACAAAATAATTTGTTAGTCACTTCACACCTGCAAAGCCAATCTACCTTCTTGTAATAATATTATAACAAGTCGAATATTATTTGACATTAAACTTACGGTACAAATCTGCACGATTTTTAAATTTTAACGTCTGCTGGAGTCCAGGTACAGACGGCAAGGGGCAGCCAGTTTCTGGAATGTCGCTCTTTTTCACGACCGACAAACACGAATAGTTTACTTTAATGTAATGCACCGAATTATTCATAGTACCTACAACACTCGTAAATAATCACAATACTTTGAACAAAACGGTGGACCGAAAACGGGAAATGCCCTTATCAGTTCTGTTTGTTTACAATAAGGAAACCGGGAAACCAGTGAGCCAGGAAGACAAAATAATAAAATTGGAAATTCACTCACTCACACACCCCAGGAGCACAGCCTCCGTGCTGCTCCTCAAGGTCACATTTCGTGCTCTCTGGTTGGTCAATCTCACGTGCCTGCCTCCCTCGAATGACGTCACCCTCCTCGAAACGGAGCATAAAACTGGATTTGCGCGAACCGCCGCTGATTGGTCAGAAAAGAGGGAGCTCCCGCCACAGTTTTCGCGCCTAGATTCAATTAGCACAGTACCTACGATCGAGTCTTCTGTCACTAGCCAACTTACTCTTCAAACCCAGAGGAACTAACTTTGATTTTTTTTCTTTTTTAATTGGCTGGGGGTGCACATGCGCCTATGCTCCTATCAGCAGCCGCCCCTGCTACCAAGGTAACGGAAGCTTAGTTATCACTTTTCAAGGTTGAAAAAAAAGGTTCTCCAGAATCAAAATTATCACTCGCGTTTTACGTTTTAGACCTTGAACAATCACAACTTATTACTTCGTTGAAGGCGAATCGTTCCCACTATCCCACCATTTGTTACGAACTTCTTCAAAGCGGGTTTTTGACAACATAAAGAGTACCTATTTAAGCAGGGGAAGGAAAAAGATTGGTTGTACATTTGGTATGCGGACTAAGAAATTTGGAGTAGGTACTCTCTCAGTCTTCTCTGATTTGGAGTAATCCCTGTACCACATGAGAGTGCCTGAGGAAGGATTTCACTTTTTGTACGTGCGCCTAATTCTTGATGAATTCAGGTGGATATCCTTCAACTGTAGCACTCTATCACGAGATGAAGCAATTTCTGTGGTTAATGGGAGTGTGCGATGGGCACAACTGACTGTTTGACACACCGGCATGGAACCATTGAAGGGTCTTAGTCAAAGAATTTAATTTTTAAATTACCCAACAAATATAAGAATGAAAAAAGAAAAACTTCATTTATTGTATTTTTAATCATTTTTTTTTCCTTGTGGCCAGATATGTATAGCATAAAAATAGTTAGGTTGCATACCTATAATTTTCGAATCACCGACGGACGGTTTAATGACCATGCTGTTGATGTTGATGTCGTTGATGAAATAATTGTATCTCTTGAAAAAATTGTTCTGTTTTTGTAATAAACTTATTTCTCCTTCTTCTTCTTCTTCTTGTAATCAAATTTGAATTGGTTCAGACCCCAAACAGTCAAATCTTAGTACCGTAGTAGCCCGACTCTAGATACTGCATATACTTACTACCTACCTAACTGGTATAATATGAAAACTGGAAGATGAGAAAAATTGTTATGCCTCTTACGTGTGAAATGAGATATGAGCTTGTGCATTAATTATTCAAGTTCTCCAACCATCGTCCTCCACCTTTCGAGAAGTAAGTTCTACTAAGGAAAATTACCTTCATACCAAGGAGCCTGTTGCCGGATGATCGCAGTTTTAGTTCATGATCGTGTAGTAAACAGCTAATGGTTCAATTGGATAAACAGGTAATGATAACTCCCTCTTATCTTAATTAACAGGTGTCATATTTAATTACTGAAATCATAATAACAGTTTATCCAAACAGTATCAATGACAATATTATATTGATTATACGGTGATGCATGAGCCCAGGAGTAGGCACCTGCCTCTTAAACGTAGATTATCACTAGCTTTGCTGTTCAGTAATCATCAATTGCTCCCAGTGGTGGTTCAAAGCCTTCCTACAACAAAAATCAGGCCTACCACGTTAACCCTTCAGTGGTAGACCCCGGAGCGCGGCGCTCCTTCAGCCCATTTTTCGAATACTGTGGTTCACAGTGGCTATCCTGAGGGCTATGATTCACAGTTCCCTCCTAGAAACCACCTCTACGCAGGACCGTACCCTCCTCTCAGTCCCCAAACCCCCTCAGGGTTATTATGGATTGGTTTCTTGCACTAAAACGTGAATGTGTCAGATAGCTCTTAAGTCTGAGCGCTCTTCTTACCCCAAGAAGTGGCTGCAGGAAGATTCTGTCGAAAAGGCAGAACGTGCATCTGACTGAAACGGCTTTGATTAGTCACATTTTAATTGCTCAGTTATTTGTATTTCAGAGTTGAGCAAAAGGAACCTATTTTTACCAATACGTATTCCTGAGTTCAATTTTTAAAAAAACTTTTTTTTTACTAATATTTTTTTCATTGAACACTTTTAGATACACCAGTAGATGAGTTGAGTATCACACTCTGACCAAAAACATTAAAAAATATGATAAATATTGATTTTTTCGGGAGGAAATACCGAAAGAGCGCCGCGCTCCTGGGTCTACCTTTTGCGAGATGAGATTAGGTCTACCACTGGAGGGTTAAATGTCACCAAAGAATGAAGAAATCGTTCTGTCATATTATTCTAATTAAAACATAGTGTTTAGTAATCATGCATTCCAGGGGACATTTCTAGCGGTAATTTGAACAGCATTTGGAAAATCCACGGTCTGCGATACGTGTACAAGATAATGCCCGAAAACGCACTTTTGATAAGCATTAACCCCCCCCCCCCCCTCAAAGGCAAAATTCAAAATTCCAGCGACGTAGAGCACAACTAGATAGGTTTCCGCGTCGAACAAAATTAGACGCACGAAAATCGGTTGAAAACTAAGGCCTGGGCAGTCCAATCCTATAGCAATCTTACAGCAATGATTTTCATAGGAGACCATCTATACCCCAATTCGCATAGTACCTAATCTCTAAATGAATGGAAAATGTAGAAGTTATGGTAGTGGCAAGGATTTCACGTTTGCGCATGCGCAGCGGCTACCATCAGTCCGGGGGTGATGATTTTCATAGGAGACCATCTATACCCCAATTCGCATAGTACCTAATCTCTGAAAATTTCATCCAAATCACATGAGAGATGTAGAAGTTATGACTGTGGCAAGGATTTCATGACAGACACAGAACCAAAATTGTTCAGGAAGGTCTGAAGCGTAAAACGTGTAAGCCGCAAATTCGTACTGACGCGGGAAAAAGGCGCGCCACTGGCTTCGAGGAGGTCGGGGTGGCAGTGGGAGAGGAGGTGGACGCGGGAGGGGCCGTGGAGGAGGGGGGCCCCGACCCTGTTGAGTCTGGAACCTTCAGTAACGGATCGTCGTCGCTCAGAGTCGCCTCAATTGAAGGCCGGGTTGTATTGTTGAAAGCCAGTTGTGCTCGCCTGTGTGGACTTTTTGAAGGGATATATTCCCGAGTTGTATCGAACTGTCGTTGAATTTAAAGCCTTTCGGATTGATTTGCATCGTTTCGCAAGTTTATCCACGAACATTTATCTCCAAAGACGCCCTCGGGACCGTCTTCACCATCTACATTCTTCTACGCGCAATTCCGATCGAGTAGTGGTAAAGTACCAAGTTTTATCGTTTTGTATCTGCTGTATGACCATTCTTGTCACCTTTTGCAATATTGTTAATCGTCAATTTCACTTAAAACTACGTAAATTCATGCACAGTCACTTCGCATACCTAGGGGCGTTGGCATACCCTAACCATACTTGATTCGGCGTCATAGGTCCACGTGGTTAGGAACCCACCTGTTGAGTGTAATATCTACTTAAATTCTATAGTAAATCAACTTAAAACTAATTACTTACCTGTTCTAAAACTAAATACTTACCTTTTTACTGAAGTTCCTGGAGTTTTTCTCCCGAGTATAAAGAGATCTTACCTTGTACGTCGAAGTCGGAGTCTTGTATCTTCCTTGCCGAGTCGATTATTAAATTCATACTTACCTGTATTATCTTATAACTTCATCGTGGTTTTGAGACCCTTTTTACGTTCGAAACACTTACGTTTTGTTAACTTACCTGATCCTTATAGAGGTCCATGATTTATGTTCTTGTCTAGGTCTCACCTAGGAGTTTTACCTACCTTTTTACCTGTTTTCCTGGATATTTGTTCCTATAACGTCGTTGTCACCTTGTGATTATTTCGTTGATTGATTATTTTTGAGACTGATTAGTCCTTTTATTCGAAACGTACCTCATGGTTCACGTGGTCGGTACTAGTTCCTGGGTACACATACCCAAACATACCTCTGGTATACTTACCTTTGTGATTAACTGAATCATTTATTTCCATTTGATCTACATTTTCTTTTAATGCGCTTATGAGCGAAGTTACCTTTTCTTTGTTTTCTGAATACAGTATTTTCTTGTTGGTAATCTGTATAACCATTTGTCATACCCTGAGTACCCCCCAATATTGGTGAGTTCAGACTTGATAACCTGTAATTGCAGATTTGGTGAACAATGCCCATCAGGCAATAACGCTACCACAACTCAATTTCAAATTTCATAAACTTTATTTGAATTTTACAACATTTGATAATAGTGGGCTTTCACTGTCAATTTGCGGCTTACAGATTTGGTGGCAGCTCGTGGGATTTTTATGAAAGGCAAGCCTTTCACGAATCCAATTTATAAAAATCAGTCTGAACGAACTTGAAAGGGGACTCAGGTGAAGAAGGGTCAAGTAGGTATCGTGAGCCGGTACAATGAACGAACCGGGCCAGCATTCGGGTGGAGCAGGAGAGACGGAGATGAGTGGGGTCCTCGGGCAACTGGAGAGGTTGATGAGGGCATACAATGACCTGGCGGGGAAGAGGCAGGGACAGGGAACGCAAATAGTACCTGACACAGATGTACCCCGTTCAATGTTTTTGGAAATAGAAAGTTGGGACCCGGATGAGCCTGGAGCATTACCGGTAACCGCATTTTTCCAAATGTTCGACGACGTAGCCGGAACCCTAACGCAGGTCAAGAAAATGCGCTTGTTGCGCGCAAAGACCAAGGGCACGGCCAAACAATTTTTAATTGACAATGCCCAATCGCATGCGGGACTCAACCCGTACGATGAGGCACGCCAGGCAATGTTGGCTTGGTTTGAGACCGAGAACCCGGTAAAGGCGGCCGCATCACTGTGCACGGCTAGGGTGTCGCAGGGTGAAGGATTACGACAATTCGCTGAGAGGGTTCACCGTCTGGCTAGGTCGGCAGTGAAGGAAGAAGGACCGGACTTGACAAATGTACAAAAACAAAACTGGATTAGGAGGAAAACTTTGAAAGCATTCGTCAAGGGACTACCGAGAGAGTTGGGATCGTTGTTGACAAATAATCCCCCTGAGACGTTGGAGGCAGCACTCAAGAGAGCGGAGGAGTTGAGGGAGACGCTGGACTTGGAATCGGATGACGACGCTAAATGGGGAGTTTCGGCGGTCACAGTAAGGGAAGAGAGAAGGTGCTACGAGTGCGGGGTGCCAGGTCATTTCGCGGCAAGGTGCCCACGTAACGCCGGAAAGACGGCCGTGCCTAGTCCACGTGCTCCGCCCAAACCTACCCCAAGGTACCCATGTATGTTTTGCGCGAGCACAGAGCACTTCCCGGTAGACTGTCTAAACAACCCACAGAAGACAATATTCTGCGACTACTGCGGAGTAAGGGAGCACTTAGAGACTGATTGTTATAAAAAGAAGCAATTAACCCCGGTATCTCATCCGCGAGGGACCAGCGTTCCAGCCATTGAGGAGGCGGACCGAAAGGAGGGGGAAAATCAACGTACTTACCCCATGGGACACGTACCAATGGTGCGCTATCGGTATGAGAGACCGATCCAATTGCGGGTGAATCTGAGCGGGGAGCCTAGAGGGTTGATAGTGGACACGGGTGCGGCGGTATCAGTGTTGGCTGCGCCGGTGCGGGGTGTTCCCCTTAGACCTACAAGAGCTATGGCGTGGGGCGCGGATGGAAGGCAGTTGGAATTTTGCGGAGAGCAGGACTTGACGGTGAAGGTTGGCCAAATGACCGCCGAACACACCTTTTTGGTGTTTTCAAAGGAGGGAACCGGCCTCGATCTTTTTGGTATGGACCTCATGAGAAAAATCCCCTTAATGATTCGTCCGGATAAGGGGGAGGCGGCGCTGGCAGTGCAGGGCCGGGATAGAGAACCCCAAGAGTTGAGGAGGGTGGCCCGAGTGGAAATACCCGTGACCGAACCGGACCCGGAAATACTAGTAGTTGTTCCGAGCGTGGAGATACCCGTGACCAAGCCGGACCCGGAGGTACTCGTGGCCGTTCCGAGCGTGGAGATACCCGTAACCAAGCCGGACCCGGAGGTGCTCATAGCCGTTCCGAACGCGGAGGTACCCGTGACCAAGCCGGACCCGGAGGTACTCGTAGTCGTTCCGAACGCGGAGATACCCGTGACCAAGCCGGACCCGGAGGTACTCATAGCCGTTCCTGTCAAGAAAATACGAATATCACTTCTCCATGGTACATCTGTGCTGTTGTGTTGGCGGAACTGCGGAGCGTCGCAGGTCGAACGTCTGTTGATTCAGTTTTCACACTCGAAGCCCTGGATTTATGATTCTACCCGAATTTACTCGTTTTTGTATGATGTACGGATGTTGAACTGTATTTTATTCGTGAAGTTGATTAAATATGAAGCTATGTTCAAGATCTACGTTATTCTCCGTTTTCCACAATTAAGTAAGATAAACTGCTGAGTCATGTAAGTAAGTAATGTAAGTTGCATTTTATGCCGATCGTCCGATATGAATTCATTGCTCTGATTTTGAACGAGAAATCAGTCGGCTATTATGTCCATTCTCCGATTAGAACATGGTGCTTGTCTTTCGCATTTATCTGGTATTTGTGTGAGTCGAATTTCGTAAGAGTTTCACTGGTCTGACCCAATACGGCATGCAAATTATATTGTTGATTTATTACGTTTGAAGATTGTATGAGATTGGTGAATCACGTGTGAAGAGTGGAAAAGGCATTTGCATGTGAAAAGACGTGTGTCGTTAGTGTCCTGTAAAACCATGGTATGGAAAAAGTCCTGAAGTACGTAAATTCGTTTGTACGTCTGTTGAAATCCCTGTGAGTGAAGAATGGTCAGAACCAGTCAATTAATCGTCATCTGTACGATTGTATGTAGAAAGGGATGTGGGGTGAAACTTGGTGTAATGGTGTGTCACACCGAAAGTACGTCGGAATAGTTCGTGTGGTTTATTTCGTGAGTACACATTTTGATTTTTAGTGATGTGTATTAAGCGAAATAGAATTTGAGTTTTGCGAATTTTAGTTTGAATTTACCAAATGAGAATTGAAGTTTGTGGGATTCGAATTTTGTTTGAATTTAACATAACACCTTTTAATTTTGTGAAGTTACTTTGTGTATAACCCTTCACTGGTAGACCCCGGAGCGCGGCGCTCCTTCAGCCCATTTTTCGAATACTGTGGTTCACAGTGGCTATCCTGAGGGCTGTGATTCACAGTTCCCTCCTAGAAACCACCTCTAAGCAGGACCGTACCCTCCGCTCTGTCCCCAAAACCGCTCAGGGTTAGTGAGAATCGGTTTCTTGCACTAAAACGTGAATGTGTCAGATCGCTCTTAAGTCTGAGCGCTCTTCTGATCCCAAGAAATGGCTTCAGTGGTCTGAGGAAGATTCTGACGATATGGTAGAACGTACATCTGACTGAAACGGCTTTGATTAGTTAAATTTTGATTGCTCAGTTATTTGTATTTCAGAGTTGAGCAAAACCTATTTTTACCAATACGTATTTCTAAGTTCAATAAAAAAAACTTTTTTACCAATATGTTTTTCATTGAACATTTTCAGATACACCAGGAGATGAGTTGAGTATCTCACTCTGACCAAAAACAATTTAAAAATATTAGAAATATTGATTTTTTCGGGAGGAAGAACCGAAAGAGCGCCGCGCTCCTGGGTCTACCTTTTGCGAGATGAGATTAGGTCTACCACTGGAGGGTTAACAAAGCGCGTATGATCGGACAATGGACTTCTTGTTACTAATTTACCATTTATTTCAGATGGTAGGTATTTATTAGCCGATAATAGCAAAGCGGACCCTAAGGGGGGACTTTTTGATGTTCAAGTGCCGAATCGATGCGTATGTGTTTGTGAGGATGTAATTATAGTCAGTGTGTGTGAGGAAATAATTATAGTCAGTGTGTGTGAGGGTAGCCATGTGTGTGTGTGTCTGTGCTTCATGTATGAAATACGATTCGGTGCGGCCTTGGTGTAATATGTGGGATTATGTAGGTACCGTCCATTTTTGGCGTAGCTACAGGGAGAGTAAATGGCCCTGCGGTTGTTGTCAGCTGAGCAGCGCAGTTCACTTGGTGCATACTCAGCAGATCAGCTGCAATTCTCGTTTGGTCGTGTCTCCTCACATACCTTACCTTGTAATTTCAGGATGGTAAAAAGATCCCATCACCTTGGTTAGAACAGTCAACTAGCCCTCTCTGTGGACGATTTAAAATATGTGTGGGTTGCGTAGGCCCAGTCAATGTTTGTTCTCTGAGAAGTAACTACCAACTTAACTAACTTGATAAAAGGAGCTAAATGAAGTATAATTATTACGATGTTAAGTTGGGAGGTAGTCTGAATGATGTATTTCTAACTCGTTAGTGTTAGTATGTCAATGGGATTAATTCGACATGTAAGTGAAAACGATGGACCTATGCAACCTGATTGTTTAGATATTGTTTGTTGTACTGTTTTTTTATATATTATTTCGTTTGAAGTAAGTCCGAGTACGTAAAGTAAGCAGTGATTGATTTGAGAGTATATTATTTCGTTTGGAGTTAGAGTACGTTAGGGTAAGCAGTGATTGATTTGAGAGTATATTATTTCGTTTGGAGTTAGTCAGAGTACGTAAAGTAAGCAGTGATTGATTTGAGAGTATATCATTTCGTTTAGAGTTAGTCAGAGTACGTAAGGGTAAGCAGTGATTGGTTTGTGAGTATATTATTTCGTTTGAAGTTAAGTCAGAATACGATTGCTAAGTACGTTTGTGTATGCAGTGAACGGTTTGTGAGTTTGTTATTTCATTTGAAGACCGTCACAGTGCGTTAGCAATATGTGTGAATTTTAATTGAGTTTTTCAGTATATCATTTCATTTCAGCATACAACGTATGCAAAAATATATAGGTGTGGAAAAATCTATTTGTTGTGTGTGATCTATGTAGGTATGTTTTGAAATTACGTGGGAAATTAAATATGTTTGATAATAGTAAATGGGTTGTACAGTGAGAAAAATGAATTACGATAATATTGTGATATACTTATCTGAAAAATTAATTACAATAATATTGTAATATATTACATCTCATATATTAAAAATTACATACATAGATATATATATATATCTGTGGATGAGTTGCCTTTCATCTCGCGATAGAATAGTGAGAGAGTGATAATGGCATAACAACTGTATATTCCTGATCAATGAAACTGATCACCAATGGAGAGATACTCATCACTAAATATAACTTGTTTGAGTGGTGTGACGATGTGTTACATCATATCAACTAAACAACAAAAAAGTTCAATACATTGGGAAAAGTTTTGTAGGTTGGAAAAAATTTAGTACGTTGGAAAAAGTTGAACACCTACGTTTGGAAAAAGTTTGGTACGTCGGAAAAAGTGTAGTGAGTACGTTTGAAAAAGTTTGGTATGTCAAAAAAAGTTTAATAAGTACGTTGGAAAAAGTTCAGTAGGTACGTTGGAAGAAGTTTAATAAGTTTAAAAAAACTAAGTACGTTTGAAAAAGTTTAATAAGTTGCAAAAAGTTTAGTAGTTAGGTACGTTGGAAAAGGTAGAGCTTGTTGGAAAAAGTTTAATAAATTTGGGGAAAAAAAAATAGTACGTTGGAGGAAGTTTAGTACCTATGTTGGAAGTATGAAAAAGTTTAGTACGTTGGAGAGTCTGAAAAAGTTTACTATGTTAGAAATTTTGAGAAAGTATAGTACCTAAGTACGTTGAAACATATGAGAAAGTTTAGTACTACTTTGGAAAATCTGAAAAAGTTTATTATGTTAGAAAGTTTGAGAAAGTTTAGTACCTAAGTACGTTGGAAAATCTGAAAAAGTTTAGTACTACTTTGGAAAATCTGAAAAAGTTTATTATGTTAGAAAGTTTGAGAAAGTTTAGTACCTAAGTACGTTAGAAAATCTAAGAAAGTTTAGTACTACTTTGGAAAATCTGAAAAAGTTTATTATGTTAGAAAGTTTGAGAAAGTTTAGTACCTAAGTACGTTAGAAAATCTAAGAAAATTTAGTACTACTTTGGAAAATCTGAAAAAGTTTATTATGTTAGAAAGTTTGAGAAAGTTGAATACCTAAGTACGTTGGAAAATCTGAGAAAGTTTAGTACTACTTTGGAAAATCTGAAAAAGTTTAGTATGTTAGAAAGTTTGAGAAAGTTTAGTACCTAAGTACGTTAGAAAATCTAAGAAAGTTTAGTACTACTTTGGAAAATCTGAAAAAGTTTAGTATGTTAGAAAGTTTGAGAAAGTTTAGTACCTAAGTACTTTGGAAAATCTGAGAAAGTTTAGTACGACTTTGGAAAATGTGAAAAAGTTTAGTACTTCAGTTAAAAAGTTTTGTACGTTGGAAAGTCTACAAAAATTTAGCACGTTTGAAATTCTGAAAAAGTTTAAAACGTCAGGATGTTTGCTAAAGCATAGTATTTGAAAAGCCTTAGAAAAAATTAGTACGTTTGAAAGTCTGAAAAAAAAATTTTTAAGTAATTTTAAAAAAAGGTAAGTTGGAAAATCCGAAAAAAAGTTAGTACGTTTGAAAGTCTGAAAAAAAGTATAACGTTTGAGAGTAATTGAAAATTATTAGCAAATTAAAAGATAGTTAATAACTGACACTTGAACTTGTGAAACAAGGTAAATTTGATGGTACCACTGTTGAAAGCAAGTCTGAGGTACAGTTGATTTTACGAAAACGACTCGAAAATGTAAATTTAGAAACAGATTCGAATTAATCAATCTTTGATGAACGATTTTTGAGGAAAGAGTGACTCTGATCTAAATTTAGGAGGGAGGAAAATTGAGGCTTATCAGGCAAAATATGGAAAATCAGTGCTAACGAAATACGTACCTATGTGAGATAATGTGAGGGAGGAAAATTGAGGAGGAAATCCGTATGAGAGATAATGGAGGTCTTAGATGACAATTTAGACTGAACCATGCATAAAGAAAATTAAATGTTTGGGAACTGATGGAGGAATGGAGTATAAAACGTCATCTGTGAATTATATCCTTATTAGAAAAAATATAGGTCTAACTGTTTGTGAATCTTATATGCCACAGCATAATACTGCTGCAGAATTTGGTCGAATTTGGAGTTAGAGAAGAAGATTTGTGTGAATTTATTATCTTCTTTGCTCAGAGTCATGTTATTCAAGTTATGATGTACTCATTTCATCCGTTAACCTTTGAGCACTGGGCTGAAAGCTGAAGCTGGGAGCCCTAGAAGCGTTCTGATTGGTGGACGTAGTTCTAGATGAGTGCAACAGATCGTATTCATGAAGAGAGTGTGGCCTTCCCCCACCACTTCAGTTTCTGTAGTAGTTCCTTAGCTGAGGGTAGATGGCGCAACTGAGGCAGCCTCAGGGGTGCTTGCACGCCATTTGCTTTCTCCTCTGTTAACTTGTCTCCAGTACTCTGTGCGTGTGGCAAATTACCGTCAGTAAAACACATGTTAAACATATAGCAAACATGTGTGGAGCTTATAAGTTTGACTTCAGTAAAAACCAAAGTCACCCCTAGAGTCAACTTAGTACGTGTTTTGCTGGATATAGACATGATATAGACAACTTAGTATGTGTTTTGCTGGAATGAACAGAAACAGTCTATAATATAAACATAATATTATTATGTTTGTGATATGTTTCATGCAATAAACAAAAACGTTAGTGAGATCCAAGCAGGTTAGTTTCATAGGAGACGACCTTATCAGACATTTTGAAAGATTCTAGAGTTTGCTACAGAATTGGAAACTGAGTCAAATACGTATGAATAAATCAGAAAGGAAGAAGGAGATGAACAGAGTACGTTGGAGTATGTTGTTCACTAAGAAGAGGAACATTTGTGTCACATTTCACTCTATCAACTATAAACACCTCAATTGCAATAAGTTCGATGGAGGCTAATAATCAAGAATTTGTCGCTCCAGACAAATGTGGACTTGAAATTTCAACAGGTATGAAAATTATTATGATAATTAGTTGGAGTTGTTGGAGGAAAGGAGAGGAAAATAATCAGGTATGTCAAAAGGTTGGATTTCTAGCCTCTCATCTTACAACTGTAACTTACTGATGTTTTAGTGGCTTCCAATTATATCAGAATAATATTGTGAAATTGGAATTATGTTAGAATCTAACATCTGTTACTGCATTTTATATTACAGGTGATACCAGGAAATTCCTTGGTATCGAAATTATCAGGGACCGTTCTATTTGGACAATTAGGTTGCATTATTGGGCACATGAGGATGATTTCATAATAGAAGTTTGATGCTGGTTGTAATAATCTTGTGGCAATTCTTCGTCTCAGTCTTATTGTCCTTGTTCACTTTCGTCGTATCCCTGCTCGCTTCCTGTGATTCCTCTCGTGGCGTTGTGGTTTCACTTGTTAAGCAACTTTTAGGCTTCTATCTTTACCAGTTTTCTCGAAGAATTCGATTTGGGTTGATTTCTTTTGAACCGTTGAGATGACAACCAGTGTTTAACTTTGTCCTTATTGGATCTAAGTATAATCTTTTAGATCATCAAGCCATGCAAAAAGTCCGAATTCACACAAATTTTGGTTTACTTGTTATGTAAATGTTATTTGTGTAATGGTTTACTTGTGCTTGTGTTCTTTTGTTCCACAGGACGTTTGTGCTGTTTAATCACAATAAGTCTGTGTTGCAATAATACGTCAGTGGAGCCAACAGTCAGTTCCAACAGATGTCCCCAATTTGATGGATATTCGGGAGGGAGTGTCAAGAAAATACGAATATCACTTCTCCATGGTACATCTGTGCTGTTGTGTTGGCGGAACTGCGGAGCGTCGCAGGTCGAACGTCTGTTGATTCAGTTTTCACACTCGAAGCCCTGGATTTATGATTCTACCCGAATTTACTCGTTTTTGTATGATGTACGGATGTTGAACTGTATTTTATTCGTGAAGTTGATTAAATATGAAGCTATGTTCAAGATCTACGTTATTCTCCGTTTTCCACAATTAAGTAAGATAAACTGCTGAGTCATGTAAGTAAGTAATGTAAGTTGCATTTTATGCCGATCGTCCGATAGTTCCAAACGTGGAGATACCTATGACCACGCCGGACCCGAAGGGAACAATAAAAGGAAATGATCCTGAGATGGCTATGGGATCCGACGCGGTGGAGGCTGGCATACGAATGGGGCACCCAGTGACACATTGGCCTTCGGGGGATGTGGGGTTTCGTCGAATTGGAGCCATGATGACAGGCAGATTCAGTTACTTCGGAGAGGATGCTGAGGAGTTCCCGATTGAGCGCTGGGATGGGGGGACGTCGGATGCCCGAGTGTTGCTGGACGACGGGCTGAGATACCTGGAGCCGGAGGATCGAGTGTACCTGAAACAAATACACTTACCTTTTGGAGAATGCAGGAAGCTCTGGAACCCTTGGTCGGGGCCATGGGTCGCCAAAAGGGGGATCTCAGTGGTAAATTATGAGATCCACGATGTGCTGGGAGCTAAGTCTCAGGTGGTGCACATCAATAGGCTGAAGCCGGCAATGTCAAATGACGTGCCTGATGACGCGGTGCTGGATGAGCCAGTGTTCGAGGAGAACTCAAGGGTACGGGTCACTGAGGAGCCTCAGGAGGTGAACCGGGACTGGGACTTGGACGTCGCATGGACGGAGGAGGAAACACCCTGGATCAAACCGGAACAAGAGGAACCCACGGTGGAGAACCCTGAAGTGATATCGGAGCACTCGACCCAGGCCTTGGAGACCAGGAGTGAGAATGAGGAGGGAGGAGTGACGGTGAGCGGAAACCCTTACGGTTTGCGACCACGTCCTCCGCGCAACTATAAAAAGTTGCACGAGAAAGGGGTGCTGGCCGGGGTTCGAGCAGGGTACGAGGTAGAGGAGGTGGGAGAGAGAAATGATGCCTGTAAACAATACCTGTAAATTAAGTTAGTAAATAAAAAAATAAAGAAAAAAAAAATAATAAAAAATAAAGAAATAAATAAAATAAAAAAAAAAAAATAAAATAAAAAAAATAAAAAATAAAAATAAATAAATTAAAAAAAAAAAAAAAAGAGATAATATATCTAAATTGATATATATATATAGATGTAAGTTTAGGACAACGCTGTAGGGACTTACCTTTGAGTGTGGAAGGCGAGTAGTCATGAAAAGGCGAAGTGACTGAAAATAGAAAAGAAATGTTAATTTTAGCGAATTTTCAAAGAAAATGAAGCTATTGCAATGGCCTCAAAATTTTTAGAATCGACTTTTTCGAAAAATTTTCACACTGAAATCCGTTTTGGAACATTCTGAAACGATCCCTGAAGTTTTTCCAAAAATCATATGTATATATATATATATGTGTCATTCCGGACGATAACTTGAGTAATTGTTTAAAAATTTTTTTTTAGTTTTTGCCAAAATGTTTGTAACAACAAACCATAGGTCAAGTTCGTTAACCAGCAATTTTGGACAATCCAAAGTGGTCCAAAATTCAAAAAAACTCCAAAAAAATGGGTTTTTCCCGTTTTTTGAGGTTTTTACATTGAAAATCATAGTAATTTATGGTATATTCGGATTCAGCACAAAATTTCTGATATGAATGCTTTTTTCAAAAATGAAAATTGTCCAAAATTAAGAAAAGTTTGTAGCTATATATATATATAATGAATACGTGCGTATATTTGTTGTAACCAGAAATGCAGTAGCCGTGTGGGTACTCTATGAGTTCGTAGAGACGACTAGAACATGAATATGGACTCCTAAGATCTTCAAAGCATACCCAGCAATAATTTGCAGCGTGTTATTAGCGAATTTTCAAAGAAAATGAAGCTATTGCAATGGCCTCAAAATTTTTAGAATCGACTTTTTCGAAAAATTTTCACACTGAAATCCGTTTTGGAACATTCTGAAACGATCCCTGAAGTTTTTCCAAAAATCATATGTATATATATATATGTGTCATTCCGGACGATAACTTGAGTAATTGTTTAAAAATTTTTTTTTAGTTTTTGCCAAAATGTTTGTAACAACAAACCATAGGTCAAGTTCGTTAACCAGCAATTTTGGACAATCCAAAGTGGTCCAAAATTCAAAAAAACTCCAAAAAAATGGGTTTTTCCCGTTTTTTGAGGTTTTTACATTGAAAATCATAGTAATTTATATATTCGGATTCAGCACAAAATTTCTGATGTGAATGCTTTTTTCAAAAATGAAAATTGTCCAAAATTAAGAAAAGTTTGTAGCTATATATATATATAATGAATACGTGCGTATATTTGTTGTAACCAGAACTGCAGTAGCCGTGTGGGTACTCTATGAGTTCGTAGAGACGACTAGAACATGAATATGGACTCCTAAGATCTTCAAAGCATACCCAGCAATAATTTGCAGCGTGTTATTAGCGAATTTTCAAAGAAAATGAAGCTATTGCAATGGCCTCAAAATTTTTAGAATCGACTTTTTCGAAAAATTTTCACACTGAAATCCGTTTTGGAACATTCTGAAACGATCCCTGAAGTTTTTCCAAAAATCATATGTATATATATATATATGTGTCATTCCGGACGATAACTTGAGTAATTGTTTAAAAATTTTTTTTTAGTTTTTGCCAAAATGTTTGTAACAACAAACCATAGGTCAAGTTCGTTAACCAGCAATTTTGGACAATCCAAAGTGGTCCAAAATTCAAAAAAACTCCAAAAAAATGGGTTTTTCCCGTTTTTTGAGGTTTTTACATTGAAAATCATAGTAATTTATGGTATATTCGGATTCAGCACAAAATTTTTGATGTGAATGCTTTTTTCAAAAATGAAAATTGTCCAAAATTAAGAAAAGTTTGTAGCTATATATATATATAATGAATACGTGCGTATATTTGTTGTAACCAGAAATGCAGTAGCCGTGTGGGTACTCTATGAGTTCGTAGAGACGACTAGAACATGAATATGGACTCCTAAGATCTTCAAAGCATACCCAGCAATAATTTGCAGCGTGTTATTAGCGAATTTTCAAAGAAAGTGAAGCTATTGCAATGGCCTCAAAATTTTTAGAATCGACTTTTTCGAAAAATTTTCACACTGAAATCCGTTTTGGAACATTCTGAAACGATCCCTGAAGTTTTTCCAAAAATCATATGTATATATATATATGTGTCATTCCGGACGATAACTTGAGTAATTGTTTAAAAATTTTTTTTTAGTTTTTGCCAAAATGTTTGTAACAACAAACCATAGGTCAAGTTCGTTAACCAGCAATTTTGGACAATCCAAAGTGGTCCAAAATTCAAAAAAACTCCAAAAAAATGGGTTTTTCCCGTTTTTTGAGGTTTTTACATTGAAAATCATAGTAATTTATATATTCGGATTCAGCACAAAATTTCTGATGTGAATGCTTTTTTCAAAAATGAAAATTGTCCAAAATTAAGAAAAGTTTGTAGCTATATATATATATATAATGAATACGTGCGTATATTTGTTGTAACCAGAACTGCAGTAGCCGTGTGGGTACTCTATGAGTTCGTAGAGACGACTAGAACATGAATATGGACTCCTAAGATCTTCAAAGCATACCCAGCAATAATTTGCAGCGTGTTATTAGCGAATTTTCAAAGAAAATGAAGCTATTGCAATGGCCTCAAAATTTTTAGAATCGACTTTTTCGAAAAATTTTCACACTGAAATCCGTTTTGGAACATTCTGAAACGATCCCTGAAGTTTTTCCAAAAATCATATGTATATATATATATATGTGTCATTCCGGACGATAACTTGAGTAATTGTTTAAAAATTTTTTTTTAGTTTTTGCCAAAATGTTTGTAACAACAAACCATAGGTCAAGTTCGTTAACCAGCAATTTTGGACAATCCAAAGTGGTCCAAAATTCAAAAAAACTCCAAAAAATGGGTTTTTCCCGTTTTTTGAGGTTTTTACATTGAAAATCATAGTAATTTATGGTATATTCGGATTCAGCACAAAATTTTTGATGTGAATGCTTTTTTCAAAAATGAAAATTGTCCAAAATTAAGAAAAGTTTGTAGCTATATATATATATATAATGAATACGTGCGTATATTTGTTGTAACCAGAAATGCAGTAGCCGTGTGGGTACTCTATGAGTTTGTAGAGACGACTAGAACATGAATATGGACTCCTAAGATCTTCAAAGCATACCCAGCAATAATTTGCAGCGTGTTATTAGCGAATTTTCAAAGAAAATGAAGCTATTGCAATGGCCTCAAAATTTTTAGAATCGACTTTTTCGAAAAATTTTCACACTGAAATCCGTTTTGGAACATTCTGAAACGATCCCTGAAGTTTTTCCAAAAATCATATGTATATATATATATATATGTGTCATTCCGGACGATAACTTGAGTAATTGTTTAAAAATTTTTTTTTAGTTTTTGCCAAAATGTTTGTAACAACAAACCATAGGTCAAGTTCGTTAACCAGCAATTTTGGACAATCCAAAGTGGTCCAAAATTCAAAAAAACTCCAAAAAAATGGGTTTTTCCCGTTTTTTGAGGTTTTTACATTGAAAATCATAGTAATTTATGGTATATTCGGATTCAGCACAAAATTTCTGATATGAATGCTTTTTTCAAAAATGAAAATTGTCCAAAATTAAGAAAAGTTTGTAGCTATATATATATATATAATGAATACGTGCGTATATTTGTTGTAACCAGAAATGCAGTAGCCGTGTGGGTACTCTATGAGTTCGTAGAGACGACTAGAACATGAATATGGACTCCTAAGATCTTCAAAGCATACCCAGCAATAATTTGCAGCGTGTTATTAGCGAATTTTCAAAGAAAATGAAGCTATTGCAATGGCCTCAAAATTTTTAGAATCGACTTTTTCGAAAAATTTTCACACTGAAATCCGTTTTGGAACATTCTGAAACGATCCCTGAAGTTTTTCCAAAAATCATATGTATATATATATATAGAGTGATGAGTATGTGGAGTTGTTGAGGTTCGGTCAATGAAATGCGTTTTTTTCCCAACGTTTCGGCTCTTTATTTAGCCATTTTCAAGGGCTACAACAGAGAAAGAATATGACATTGTGAAGAATATGACATTGGTGGTACTATTATCTAATCTAGGTGGTACTATTATCTAATCTAGGTGGTACTTATTAAGCTAATGATTGGTACTTACAGAGTGCACGTTTCCTCCAAGGGCGAAATGTACCAATTTAACACTTACTCTTCTAACAGAAAAAACACTTGTTAAATGGTTCTAGCACTTGCGGCTTTGGATTCTACATTGCAACTGAGGTCTATTTGTTCAGATATTTGGGTTAACGGTATAGGTATGTGAAACTGGCGGGGGTTGATGAAAGGGTAGCAGGTATTAAGGTGTGAATCGGCGGGTTCAAAGAGATATAGGGGTGTCAGTTCTCCCTGGGTTTTTCCTAAAATTGGTGTGAATTGTGTTGCTGTAAACCTTGCTCAAACTTTTAACATCTGATTTTTTGTTGACTGTATATTCTCTGTTTCTTTCTATTAAAATCATTTCTCTGATCTCCCTTTTGAATTCGTTTTTCTCATACCCAAGTATTTTTGTTTCTTCAAATTTGAATGTATGCCCTTCTCCTCTGGCATGTGTTCTGAGAGCTGTGGTATCTACTGAATTTGGTTGTTTTTCAAGGGTTTTGACGCTATGTTGGTGTGCATTCATTCTCGTCTTTAGATGTGAGTGGGTTTGTCCTATATAGGACTTGCCACATTGACAGGGAATTTGGTAAATTAAATCCGATTTCATGAGTTTCGGGATTGGGTCTTTAGTGTTGGAGAAATGAAGTTTGTTAAGGGTGAGATGATTTTTAAATGAAATTTTGGTTGTGTCATTGGTGGAGGATAAAATTTTGTTGATCTTTTCTGATCTTTTCTGATCTGTTTGAACCCGCCGATTCACACCTTAATACCTGCTACCCTTTCATCAACCCCCGCCAGTTTCACATACCTATACCGTTAACCCAAATATCTGAACAAATAGACCTCAGTTGCAATGTAGAATCCAAAGCCGCAAGTGCTAGAACCATTTAACAAGTGTTTTTTCTGTTAGAAGAGTAAGTGTTAAATTGGTACATTTCGCCCTTGGAGGAAACGTGCACTCTGTAAGTACCAATCATTAGCTTAATAAGTACCACCTAGATTAGATAATAGTACCACCTAGATTAGATAATAGTACCACCAATGTCATATTCTTCACAATGTCATATTCTTTCTCTGTTGTAGCCCTTGAAAATGGCTAAA
>CM019167.2:95732487-95767178 GCA_009739505.2 Apolygus lucorum | reverse complement strand
TATTATAATGAATACGTGCGTATATTTGTTGTAACCAGAAATGCAGTAGCCGTGTGGGTACTCTATGAGTTCGTAGAGACGACTAGAACATGAATATGGACTCCTAAGATCTTCAAAGCATACCCAGCAATAATTTGCAGCGTGTTATTAGCGAATTTTCAAAGAAAATGAAGCTATTGCAATGGCCTCAAAATTTTTAGAATCGACTTTTTCGAAAAATTTTCACACTGAAATCCGTTTTGGAACATTCTGAAACGATCCCTGAAGTTTTTCCAAAAATCATATGTATATATATATATATATGTGTCATTCCGAGACGATAACTTGAGTAATTGTTTAAAAATTTTTTTTTAGTTTTTGCCAAATGTTTGTAACAACAAACCATAGGTCAAGTTCGTTAACCAGCAATTTTGGACAATCCAAGTGGTCCAAAATTCAAAAAACACTCCAAAAAATGGGTTTTTCCCGTTTTTTGAGGTTTTTACATTGAAAATCATAGTAATTTATGGTATATTCGGATTCAGCACAAAATTTCTGATGTGAATGCATTTTTCAAAATGAAAATTGTCCAAAATTAAGAAAAGTTTGTAGCTATATATATATATAATGAATACGTGCGTATATTTGTTGTAACCAGAAATGCAGTAGCCGTGTGGGTACTCTATGAGTTCGTAGAGACGACTAGAACATGAATATGGACTCCTAAGATCTTCAAATACCAGCAATAATTTGCAGCGTGTTATTAGCGAATTTTCAAAGAAAATGAAGCTATTGCAATGGCCTCAAAATTTTTAGAATCGACTTTTTCGAAAAATTTTCACACTGAAATCCGTTTTGGAACATTCTGAAACGATCCCTGAAGTTTTTCCAAAAATCATATGTATATATATATATGTGTCATTCCGGACGATAACTTGAGTAATTGTTTAAAAATTTTTTTTAGTTTTTGCCAAAATGTTTGTAACAACAAACCATAGGTCAAGTTCGTTAACCAGCAATTTTGGCACAATCCAAAGGTGGTCCAAAATTCAAAAAAACTCCAAAAAAATGGGTTTTTCCCGTTTTTTTTTTTTTTTTTTTTGAGGTTTTTACATTGAAAATCATAGTAATTTATGGTATATTCGGATTCAGCAACAAAATTTCTGATATGAATGCTTTTTTCAAAAATGAAAATTGTCCAAAATTAAGAAAAGTTTGTAGCTATATATATATATAATGAATACGTGCGTATATTTGTTGTAACCAGAAATGCAGTAGCGTGTGGGTACTCTATGAGTTCGTAGAGACGACTAGAACATGAATATGGACTCCTAAGATCTTCAAAGCATACCCAGCAATAATTTGCAGCGTGTTATTTAGCGAATTTTCAAAGAAAATGAAGCTATTGCAATGGCCTCAAAATTTTTTAGAATCGACTTTTTCGAAAAATTTTCACACTGAAATCCGTTTTGGAACATTCTGAAACGATCCCTGAAGTTTTTCCAAAAATCATATGTATATATATATATATGTGTCATTCCGGACGATAACTTGAGTAATTGTTTTAAAAATTTTTTTTTAGTTTTTGCCAAAATGTTTGTAACAACAAACCATAGGTCAAGTTCGTTAACCAGCAATTTTGGACAATCCAAAAGTGTCCAAAATTCAAAAAAAACTCCAAAAAAATGGGTTTTTCCCGTTTTTTTTGAGGTTTTTACATTGAAAATCATAGTAATTTATGGTATATTCGGATTCAGCACAAAATTTCTGATGTGAATGCTTTTTCAAAAATGAAAATTGTCCAAAATTAAGAAAAGTTTGTAGCTATATATATATATAATGAATACGTGCGTATATTTGTTGTAACCAGAAATGCAGTAGCCGTGTGGGTACTCTATGAGTTCGTAGAGACGACTAGAACATGAATATGGACTCCTAAGATCTTCAAAGCATACCCAGCAATAATTTGCAGCGTGTTATTAGCGAATTTTCAAAGAAAATGAAGCTATTGCAATGGCCTCAAAATTTTTAGAATCGACTTTTTCGAAAAATTTCACACTGAAATCCGTTTTGGAACATTCTGAAACGATCCCTGAAGTTTTTCCAAAAATCATATGTATATATATATATATATGTGTCATTCCGGACGATAACTTGAGTAATTGTTTAAAAATTTTTTTTTAGTTTTTGCCAAAATGTTTGTAACAACAAACCATAGGTTCAAGTTCGTTAACCAGCAATTTTGGACAATCCAAAGTGGTCCAAAATTCAAAAAAACTCCAAAAAAATGGGTTTTCCCGTTTTTTGAGGTTTTTACATTGAAAATCATAGTAATTTATGGTATATTCGGATTCAGCACAAAATTTCTGATATGAATGCTTTTTTCAAAAATGAAAATTGTCCAAAATTAAGAAAAGTTTGTAGCTATATATATATATAATGAATACGTGCGTATATTTGTTGTAACCAGAAATGCAGTAGCCGTGTGGGTACTCTATGAGTTCGTAGAGGACGACTAGAACATGAATATGGACTCCTAAGATCTCAAAGCATACCCAGCAATAATTTGCAGCGTGTTATTAGCGAATTTTCAAAGAAAATGAAGCTATTGCAATGGCCTCAAAATTTTTAGAATCGACTTTTTCGAAAAATTTTCACACTGAAATCCGTTTTGGAACATTCTGAAACGATCCCTGAAGTTTTTCCAAAAATCATATGTATATATATATATATATGTGTCATTCCGGACGATAACTTGAGTAATTGTTTAAAAATTTTTTTTTAGTTTTTGCCAAAATGTTTGTAATATCAAACCATAGGTCAAGTTCGTTAACCAGCAATTTTGGACAATCCAAAAAGGTCCAAAATTCAAAAAAACTCCAAAAAAATGGGTTTTTCCCGTTTTTTGAGGTTTTTACATTGAAAATCATAGTAATTTATGGTATATTCGGATTCAGCACAAAATTTCTGATATGAATGCTTTTTTCAAAAATGAAAATTGTCCAAAATTAAGAAAAGTTTGTAGCTATATATATATATAATGAATACGTGCGTATATTTGTTGTAACCAGAAATGCAGTAGCCGCGTGGGTACTCTATGAGTTCGTAGAGACGACTAGAACATGAATATGGACTCCTAAGATCTTCAAAGCATACCCAGCAATAATTTGCAGCGTGTTATTAGCGAATTTTCAAAGAAAATGAAGCTATTGCAATGGCCTCAAAATTTTTAGAATCGACTTTTTCGAAAAATTTTCACACTGAAATCCGTTTTGGAACATTCTGAAACGATCCCTGAAGTTTTTCCAAAAATAATATGTATATATATATATATGTGTCATTCCGGACGATAACTTGAGTAATTGTTTAAAAATGTTTTTTTAGTTTTTGCCAAAATGTTTGTAACAACAAACCATAGGTCAAGTTCGTTAACCAGCAATTTTGGACAATCCAAAGTGGTCCAAAATTCAAAAAAACTCCAAAAAAATGGGTTTTTCCCGTTTTTTGAGGTTTTTACATTGAAAATCATAGTAATTTATGGTATATTCGGATTCAGCACAAAATTTCTGATATGAATGCTTTTTTCAAAAATGAAAATTGTCCAAAATTAAGAAAAGTTTGTAGCTATATATATATATAATGAATACGTGCGTATATTTGTTGTAACCAGAAATGCAGTAGCCGTGTGGGTACTCTATGAGTTCGTAGAGACGACTAGAACATGAATATGGACTCCTAAGATCTTCAAAGCATACCCAGCAATAATTTGCAGCGTGTTATTAGCGAATTTTCAAAGAAAATGAAGCTATTGCAATGGCCTCAAAATTTTTAGAATCGACTTTTTCGAAAAATTTTCACACTGAAATCCGTTTTGGAACATTCTGAAACGATCCCTGAAGTTTTTCCAAAAATCATATGTATATATATATATGTGTCATTCCGGACGATAACTTGAGTAATTGTTTAAAATTTTTTTTTAGTTTTTGCCAAAATGTTTGTAACAACAAACCATAGGTCAAGTTCGTTAACCAGCAATTTTGGACAATCCAAAGTGGTCCAAAATTCAAAAAAACTCCAAAAAAATGGGTTTTTTCCCGTTTTTTGAGGTTTTTACATTGAAAATCATAGTAATTTATGGTATATTCGGATTCAGCACAAAATTTCTGATATGAATGCTTTTTTCAAAAATGAAAATTGTCCAAAATTAAGAAAAGTTTGTAGCTATATATATATATAATGAATACGTGCGTATATTTGTTGTAACCAGAAATGCAGTAGCCGTGTGGGTACTCTATGAGTTCGTAGAGACGACTAGAACATGAATATGGACTCCTAAGATCTTCAAAGCATACCCAGCAATAATTTGCAGCGTGTTATTAGCGAATTTTCAAAGAAAATGAAGCTATTGCAATGGCCTCAAAATTTTTAGAATCGACTTTTTCGAAAAATTTTCACACTGAAATCCGTTTTGGAACATTCTGAAACGATCCCTGAAGTTTTTCCAAAAATCATATGTATATATATATATATATATGTGTCATTCCGGACGATAACTTGAGTAATTGTTTAAAAATTTTTTTTTAGTTTTTGCCAAAATGTTTGTAACAACAAACCATAGGTCAAGTTCGTTAACCAGCAATTTTGGACAATCCAAAGTGGTCCAAAATTCAAAAAAACTCCAAAAAAATGGGTTTTTCCCGTTTTTTGAGGTTTTTACATTGAAAATCATAGTAATTTATGGTATATTCGGATTCAGCACAAAATTTCTGATGTGAATGCTTTTTTCAAAAATGAAAATTGTCCAAAATTAAGAAAAGTTTGTAGCTATATATATATATAATGAATACGTGCGTATATTTGTTGTAACCAGAAATGCAGTAGCCGTGTGGGTACTCTATGAGTTCGTAGAGACGACTAGAACATGAATATGGACTCCTAAGATCTTCAAAGCATACCCAGCAATAATTTGCAGCGTGTTATTAGCCAATTTTCAAAGAAAATGAAGCTATTGCAATGGCCTCAAAATTTTTAGAATCGACTTTTTCGAAAAATTTTCACACTGAAATCCGTTTTGGAACATTCTGAAACGATCCCTGAAGTTTTTCCAAAAATCATATGTATATATATATATATATATGTGTCATTCCGGACGATAACTTGAGTAATTGTTTAAAAATTTTTTTTTAGTTTTTGCCAAATAGTTTGTAACAACAAACCATAGGTCAAGTTCGTTAACCAGCAATTTTGGACAATCCAAAGTGGTCCAAAATTCAAAAAAACTCCAAAAAAATGGGTTTTTCCCGTTTTTTGAGGTTTTTACATTGAAAATCATAGTAATTTATGGTATATTCGGATTCAGCACAAAATTTCTGATATGAATGCTTTTTTCAAAAATGAAAATTGTCCAAAATTAAGAAAAGTTTGTAGCTATATATATATATAATGAATACGTGCGTATATTTGTTGTAACCAGAAATGCAGTAGCCGTGTGGGTACTCTATGAGTTCGTAGAGACGACTAGAACATGAATATGGACTCCTAAGATCTTCAAAGCATACCCAGCAATAATTTGCAGCGTGTTATTAGCGAATTTTCAAAGAAAATGAAGCTATTGCAATGGCCTCAAAATTTTTAGAATCGACTTTTTCGAAAAATTTTCACACTGAAATCCGTTTTGGAACATTCTGAAACGATCCCTGAAGTTTTTCCAAAAATCATATGTATATATATATATATATATATATGTCATTCCGGACGATAACTTGAGTAATTGTTTAAAAATTTTTTTTTAGTTTTTGCCAAAATGTTTGTAATATCAAACCATAGGTCAAGTTCGTTAACCAGCAATTTTGGACAATCCAAAAAGGTCCAAAATTCAAAAAAAACTCCAAAAAAATGGGTTTTTCCCGTTTTTTGAGGTTTTTACATTGAAAATCATAGTAATTTATGGTATATTCGGATTCAGCACAAAATTTCTGATATGAATGCTTTTTTCAAAAATGAAAATTGTCCAAAATTAAGAAAAGTTTGTAGCTATATATATATATAATGAATACGTGCGTATATTTGTTGTAACCAGAAATGCAGTAGCCGTGTGGGTACTCTATGAGTTCGTAGAGACGACTAGAACATGAATATGGACTCCTAAGATCTTCAAAGCATACCCAGCAATAATTTGCAGCGTGTTATTAGCGAATTTTCAAAGAAAATGAAGCTATTGCAATGGCCTCAAAATTTTTAGAATCGACTTTTTCGAAAAATTTTCACACTGAAATCCGTTTTGGAACATTCTGAAACGATCCCTGAAGTTTTTCCAAAAATCATATGTATATATATATATATATGTGTCATTCCGGACGATAACTTGAGTAATTGTTTAAAAATTTTTTTTTAGTTTTTGCCAAAATGTTTGTAACAACAAACCATAGGTCAAGTTCGTTAACCAGCAATTTTGGACAATCCAAAAAGGTCCAAAATTCAAAAAAACCCCAAAAAAATGGGTTTTTCCCGTTTTTTGAGGTTTTTACATTGAAAATCATAGTAATTTATGGTATATTCGGATTCAGCACAAAATTTCTGATGTGAATGCTTTTTTCAAAAATGAAAATTGTCCAAAATTAAGAAAAGTTTGTAGCTATATATATATATAATGAATACGTGCGTATATTTGTTGTAACCAGAAATGCAGTAGCCGTGTGGGTACTCTATGAGTTCGTAGAGACGACTAGAACATGAATATGGACTCCTAAGATCTTCAAAGCATACCCAGCAATAATTTGCAGCGTGTTATTAGCGAATTTTCAAAGAAAATGAAGCTATTGCAATGGCCTCAAAATTTTTAGAATCGACTTTTTCGAAAAATTTTCACACTGAAATCCGTTTTGGAACATTCTGAAACGATCCCTGAAGTTTTTCCAAAAATCATATGTATATATATATATATATATATATATATATATATATATATATATATATATGTGTGTCATTCCGGACGATAACTTGAGTAATTGTTTAAAAATTTTTTTTTAGTTTTTGCCAAAATGTTTGTAACAACAAACCATAGGTCAAGTTCGTTAACCAGCAATTTTGGACAATCCAAAGTGGTCCAAAATTCAAAAAAACTCCAAAAAAATGGGTTTTTCCCGTTTTTTGAGGTTTTTACATTGAAAATCATAGTAATTTATGGTATATTCGGATTCAGCACAAAATTTCTGATGTGAATGCTTTTTTCAAAAATGAAAATTGTCCAAAATTAAGAAAAGTTTGTAGCTATATATATATATAATGAATACGTGCGTATATTTGTTGTAACCAGAAATGCAGTAGCCGTGTGGGTACTCTATGAGTTCGTAGAGACGACTAGAACATGAATATGGACTCCTAAGATCTTCAAAGCATACCCAGCAATAATTTGCAGCGTGTTATTAGCGAATTTTCAAAGAAAATGAAGCTATTGCAATGGCCTCAAAATTTTTAGAATCGACTTTTTCGAAAAATTTTCACACTGAAATCCGTTTTGGAACATTCTGAAACGATCCCTGAAGTTTTTCCAAAAATCATATGTATATATATATATATATATGTGTCATTCCGGACGATAACTTGAGTAATTGTTTAAAAATTTTTTTTTAGTTTTTGCCAAAATGTTTGTAACAACAAACCATAGGTCAAGTTCGTTAACCAGCAATTTTGGACAATCCAAAGTGGTCCAAAATTCAAAAAAACTCCAAAAAAATGGGTTTTTCCCGTTTTTTGAGGTTTTTACATTGAAAATCATAGTAATTTATGGTATATTCGGATTCAGCACAAAATTTCTGATATGAATGCTTTTTTCAAAAATGAAAATTGTCCAAAATTAAGAAAAGTTTGTAGCTATATATATATATAATGAATACGTGCGTATATTTGTTGTAACCAGAAATGCAGTAGCCGTGTGGGTACTCTATGAGTTCGTAGAGACGACTAGAACATGAATATGGACTCCTAAGATCTTCAAAGCATACCCAGCAATAATTTGCAGCGTGTTATTAGCGAATTTTCAAAGAAAATGAAGCTATTGCAATGGCCTCAAAATTTTTAGAATCGACTTTTTCGAAAAATTTTCACACTGAAATCCGTTTTGGAACATTCTGAAACGATCCCTGAAGTTTTTCCAAAAATCATATGTATATATATATATATATATATATGTCATTCCGGACGATAACTTGAGTAATTGTTTAAAAATTTTTTTTTAGTTTTTGCCAAAATGTTTGTAATATCAAACCATAGGTCAAGTTCGTTAACCAGCAATTTTGGACAATCCAAAAAGGTCCAAAATTCAAAAAAACTCCAAAAAAATGGGTTTTTCCCGTTTTTTGAGGTTTTTACATTGAAAATCATAGTAATTTATGGTATATTCGGATTCAGCACAAAATTTCTGATATGAATGCTTTTTTCAAAAATGAAAATTGTCCAAAATTAAGAAAAGTTTGTAGCTATATATATATATAATGAATACGTGCGTATATTTGTTGTAACCAGAAATGCAGTAGCCGTGTGGGTACTCTATGAGTTCGTAGAGACGACTAGAACATGAATATGGACTCCTAAGATCTTCAAAGCATACCCAGCAATAATTTGCAGCGTGTTATTAGCGAATTTTCAAAGAAAATGAAGCTATTGCAATGGCCTCAAAATTTTTAGAATCGACTTTTTCGAAAAATTTTCACACTGAAATCCGTTTTGGAACATTCTGAAACGATCCCTGAAGTTTTTCCAAAAATCATATGTATATATATATATATATGTGTCATTCCGGACGATAACTTGAGTAATTGTTTAAAAATTTTTTTTTAGTTTTTGCCAAAATGTTTGTAACAACAAACCATAGGTCAAGTTCGTTAACCAGCAATTTTGGACAATCCAAAAAGGTCCAAAATTCAAAAAAACCCCAAAAAAATGGGTTTTTCCCGTTTTTTGAGGTTTTTACATTGAAAATCATAGTAATTTATGGTATATTCGGATTCAGCACAAAATTTCTGATGTGAATGCTTTTTTCAAAAATGAAAATTGTCCAAAATTAAGAAAAGTTTGTAGCTATATATATATATATAATGAATACGTGCGTATATTTGTTGTAACCAGAAATGCAGTAGCCGTGTGGGTACTCTATGAGTTCGTAGAGACGACTAGAACATGAATATGGACTCCTAAGATCTTCAAAGCATACCCAGCAATAATTTGCAGCGTGTTATTAGCGAATTTTCAAAGAAAATGAAGCTATTGCAATGGCCTCAAAATTTTTAGAATCGACTTTTTCGAAAAATTTTCACACTGAAATCCGTTTTGGAACATTCTGAAACGATCCCTGAAGTTTTTCCAAAAATCATATGTATATATATATATATATATATATATATATATATATGTGTCATTCCGGACGATAACTTGAGTAATTGTTTAAAAATTTTTTTTTAGTTTTTGCCAAAATGTTTGTAACAACAAACCATAGGTCAAGTTCGTTAACCAGCAATTTTGGACAATCCAAAGTGGTCCAAAATTCAAAAAAACTCCAAAAAAATGGGTTTTTTCCCGTTTTTTGAGGTTTTTACATTGAAAATCATAGTAATTTATGGTATATTCGGATTCAGCACAAAATTTCTGATATGAATGCTTTTTTCAAAAATGAAAATTGTCCAAAATTAAGAAAAGTTTGTAGCTATATATATATATAATGAATACGTGCGTATATTTGTTGTAACCAGAAATGCAGTAGCCGTGTGGGTACTCTATGAGTTCGTAGAGACGACTAGAACATGAATATGGACTCCTAAGATCTTCAAAGCATACCCAGCAATAATTTGCAGCGTGTTATTAGCGAATTTTCAAAGAAAATGAAGCTATTGCAATGGCCTCAAAATTTTTAGAATCGACTTTTTCGAAAAATTTTCACACTGAAATCCGTTTTGGAACATTCTGAAACGATCCCTGAAGTTTTTCCAAAAATCATATGTATATATATATATATATGTCATTCCGGACGATAACTTGAGTAATTGTTTAAAAATTTTTTTTTAGTTTTTGCCAAAATGTTTGTAATATCAAACCATAGGTCAAGTTCGTTAACCAGCAATTTTGGACAATCCAAAAAGGTCCAAAATTCAAAAAAACTCCAAAAAAATGGGTTTTTCCCGTTTTTTGAGGTTTTTACATTGAAAATCATAGTAATTTATGGTATATTCGGATTCAGCACAAAATTTCTGATATGAATGCTTTTTTCAAAAATGAAAATTGTCCAAAATTAAGAAAAGTTTGTAGCTATATATATATAATGAATACGTGCGTATATTTGTTGTAACCAGAAATGCAGTAGCCGCGTGGGTACTCTATGAGTTCGTAGAGACGACTAGAACATGAATATGGACTCCTAAGATCTTCAAAGCATACCCAGCAATAATTTGCAGCGTGTTATTAGCGAATTTTCAAAGAAAATGAAGCTATTGCAATGGCCTCAAAATTTTTAGAATCGACTTTTTCGAAAAATTTTCACACTGAAATCCGTTTTGGAACATTCTGAAACGATCCCTGAAGTTTTTCCAAAAATCATATGTATATATATATATATGTGTCATTCCGGACGATAACTTGAGTAATTGTTTAAAAATTTTTTTTTAGTTTTTGCCAAAATGTTTGTAACAACAAACCATAGGTCAAGTTCGTTAACCAGCAATTTTGGACAATCCAAAGTGGTCCAAAATTCAAAAAAACTCCAAAAAAATGGGTTTTTCCCGTTTTTTGAGGTTTTTACATTGAAAATCATAGTAATTTATGGTATATTCGGATTCAGCACAAAATTTCTGATATGAATGCTTTTTTCAAAAATGAAAATTGTCCAAAATTAAGAAAAGTTTGTAGCTATATATATATATAATGAATACGTGCGTATATTTGTTGTAACCAGAAATGCAGTAGCCGTGTGGGTACTCTATGAGTTCGTAGAGACGACTAGAACATGAATATGGACTCCTAAGATCTTCAAAGCATACCCAGCAATAATTTGCAGCGTGTTATTAGCGAATTTTCAAAGAAAATGAAGCTATTGCAATGGCCTCAAAATTTTTAGAATTTTGAAAAAAAAAAAAAAAGAGTCCTCGTTCAAATATTTAATCGACAACTGCCACCGATAGAAACGTTTAAAACCGAGTGTATTATTGAAAATCGCACGATTTTTTCGTACATATCGCGAATATAACTAAATGTTATCAAATTAATTACTTAGATGCAGCAGGTAACGCACCAAGGAAAAAAATATGTGATAAACAAGGTGACTTGTTGTTACGAGGTTGGGAACAAGTGATCATGAACGCGATCTGTCGCACTCATCTTTAACTACGTCCAGGAGCTTCCCCAATCAGAACGCTTCTCGGGCTCCCAGATTCAGCTTTCAGCCCAGTGATTTCACGTCTTCCGGGACGTCGATTATTGGTGTAAAAGCATGTAAAAAAAATATATATACATATATATAAACCAAGAATAGAAAAAACAACTTTCTACAACAAATTGCAACACCATTGGTCCTTTTCTTAACCACACCTTAAACTGAATGATTTCTTTGAAAATTCGCTCATTAATTCATGCTGCATGAATGGACTTTTTGATATACGGTGACGGTCATATAGTCGTAGGTAGGAGAAACGATAAGGTACAGTAAAGACGAACGAAGCATTCAACATACTAACCGGAACTTTTTCTTCTGTTGCGCAGCTGGAGATGGGGTCTCGGAGAAATTCAGACTCGCGAGTGCCCGAAGTGGACACGTCTCTCACACGTACCCTGCAAGCGGTACGTCAGGTACGTAAAACGTACGAGGAGGCCTGTCAACAAGTGCTAACGCGAGCTGCGTTTAGTGACGCGGACCAGTCCAGGGATAGCGAGCGGATGGCCATGGAGAACATCGAACTAGCCGCTGCCGCTCTGCAAGTCATGAAGCAGGCGGATAGCAGGGCCATGCTGGATTCCTTCTTTGAAACGGGAATCAACGGACTGGACCGGGTGGCTACTCTTCTACCGGAGTGGCGCCTACATGAGATGGAAGTTGCGGGTTGGCGGGCACGCTGCGAAACGAACGAGGAAAAGCTGAAAGAGTCAAAGAAAAGAATTGAGGAGCTGACCAGAGAAATGGATAATATGGTGGTGCAAGTGAAGGCCGGTACGGCCGTACCACTGACAAAAATCGCGGACCCTGTACCTGAGCGGCGTGCGGGGAAACGAGGCTACCAGGCGGCGGTTGAGCTGGAGGAGTACATGGAAACGTCGGCGGAGGAGTCAGATGAGGACCCAGACTATCAGGACCCTGAGTACCCCGAACCGGGTACCCCGTCATCCATACCCCGGAAAGGTCGCCATACCCCCGGTTTCACCAGTCTCTCTACAGTAACGACCAGAAACAGGGAGCAAGAGACAGTGGCCGACACCAGCACAGTCAAGAAGTCACTCTGCCCAATTTGCCTGAGACCACCAACCGTCATGCGAGGATTCCGTTGTGCCTCATGCAAGGCATTTTGGGAGCGTCTCATCAAGAGGAGTGCGCGGGGCCAATTGGTGAACCAGTGCAGCCCACCACACACTGGGGTCGCGCCTACCTGCAGCCATTGTCGAAGAACGCGCTACGAAGTGGAATACACACGACGGTACCCTGGACGCAAGCTACCCATACCCAGCGTAGTCGATCAGGATTCCGCCGTCGAGGACGACGGCTTCCGGAGAGGGGAGGAAGTTTGTAAGCCGCAAATTCGTACTGACGCGGGAAAAAGGCGCGCCACTGGCTTCGAGGAGGTCGGGGTGGCAGTGGGAGAGGAGGTGGACGCGGGAGGGGCCGTGGAGGAGGGGGGCCCCGACCCGTTGAGTCTGGAACCTTCAGTAACGGATCGTCGTCGCTCAGAGTCGCCTCAATTGAAGGCAGGGTTGTATTGTTGAAAGCCAGTTGTGCTCGCCTGTGTGGACTTTTTGAAGGGATATATTCCCGAGTTGTATCGAACTGTCGTTGAATTTAAAGCCTTTCGGATTGATTTGCATCGTTTCGCAAGTTTATCCACGAACATTTATCTCCAAAGACGCCCTCGGGACCGTCTTCACCATCTACATTCTTCTACGCGCAATTCCGATCGAGTAGTGGTAAAGTACCAAGTTTTATCGTTTTGTATCTGCTGTATGACCATTCTTGTCACCTTTTGCAATATTGTTAATCGTCAATTTCACTTAAAACTACGTAAATTCATGCACAGTCACTTCGCATACCTAGGGGCGTTGGCATACCCTAACCATACTTGATTCGGCGTCATAGGTCCACGTGGTTAGGAACCCACCTGTTGAGTGTAATATCTACTTAAATTCTATAGTAAATCAACTTAAAACTAATTACTTACCTGTTCTAAAACTAAATACTTACCTTTTTACTGAAGTTCCTGGAGTTTTTCTCCCGAGTATAAAGAGATCTTACCTTGTACGTCGAAGTCGGAGTCTTGTATCTTCCTTGCCGAGTCGATTATTAAATTCATACTTACCTGTATTATCTTATAACTTCATCGTGGTTTTGAGACCCTTTTTACGTTCGAAACACTTACGTTTTGTTAACTTACCTGATCCTTATAGAGGTCCATGATTTATGTTCTTGTCTAGGTCTCACCTAGGAGTTTTACCTACCTTTTTACCTGTTTTCCTGGATATTTGTTCCTATAACGTCGTTGTCACCTTGTGATTATTTCGTTGATTGATTATTTTTGAGACTGATTAGTCCTTTTATTCGAAACGTACCTCATGGTTCACGTGGTCGGTACTAGTTCCTGGGTACACATACCCAAACATACCTCTGGTATACTTACCTTTGTGATTAACTGAATCATTTATTTCCATTTGATCTACATTTTCTTTTAATGCGCTTATGAGCGAAGTTACCTTTTCTTTGTTTTCTGAATACAGTATTTTCTTGTTGGTAATCTGTGTAACCATTTGTCATACCCTGAGTACCCCCCAATATTGGTGAGTTCAGACTTGATAACCTGTAATTGCAGATTTGGTGAACAATGCCCATCAGGCAATAACGCTACCACAACTCAATTTCAAATTTCATAAACTTTATTTGAATTTTACAACATTTGATAATAGTGGGCTTTCACTGTCAATTTGCGGCTTACAAACGCGAGTGGAAATTTTGATTTTGGAGAAAAATTTTTTAACAATGAAAAGTGAAAATAAAGCTTCCTCTACCTAGTAGACTCGGAAGCAATTAAAAGTTTGAAATTTTCTATGATTTTGGAAACTTATTAGCGCAGTTACTTAGGGGATTGAATAACTAAACGATTGCTGCTGGAATCTTCAAAATCGACCAATAATTGCCAGAGAAAAGAAGAGAATTGTTCACTGACTGAGAGCAATTCTTGCTGCATGAATGGACTTATTAACGAAAACGCTGCAAATTATTACACGAAGGTTTATTATTTTTCTAATATTTATGTATTTGATATTTATGTGAGTGAATATCTATGTATACATAGATCACTCGTCAGCAAAGAACACAGCTTTGTCATTTTCACCAACCCTACCATAGACCCAACCATAGATACTGCCTACCGCATATCTACTTCACAATCTAGTTCATTTGAAAGAAATAAACGCTTCATGAGGAAATTTAATTACTGGTTGCTATGGACGCAAAACTGAGTACAACTCGAAGAAACAAACAGTGATCGCATTGTGGTCAGCTTAAATTTGAACGGAAATTAAGCCTCGGAGCACAGTTAGACCCCAAATGAAGCCCACAAACCAAATTTCCTCAAAATTGGTCCATGGGAACTAAGGGAAGTGCTGCGTACGGTGGTCGGCATTCGATTTTCGCATTCTACGTAGGTACCTTGAAACGTAAACCAACAAATTTTGTGGGGGGTGAATGATTATCGTAGGGAACCATCTAAACGCCAACCCGCACAATCCCCGAAAATTTCATCGAAATCGGATGAGAATTGTAGAAGTTATGGCTGTGGCAAGGATTTCACGTTTGCGGATGCGCAGCGGCTACTTATTTATCTTATTAGGCCTCTTTTGCGATTCACAATCGTGTTTCTGAGTCCAACCCTCAAGTTCTCATAGGGATCTTGTAGGTCCTCGAACGGGTGGTCTCAGTCAATTCTAAAATTTCAATGCTATCTTAAATTGATGAAAAAACAAAACCTTTATATCTATATGTTTTAAGCTAGGGCGTTTTCAAAATTTCAATCCCTAATTTTCACCCCCTAGAAGTGACCGACATCAACCAAAAGCTTCGGGGCACAACTAGACCCAAAATGGAGCCCATATACCAAATTTCATAAAAATCAGTGGGAACTAAGAAAAGTGCCGCGTACGGCGTACCTAAACCTTCGTTATTTATAGAATCATAAGACACGATAAATATGAGCTTGACCTAATTTTCAAATTATATAAACAAAAAATTAGATAATGAATTAATTCGAAATTACAAATGTGTTTCATTATTTTAACATAAATCGAGATTTTGATTAGCACCAGTTCAAAATGATGTTGTTTTTCATTTACCCTCATATCCATTGTTCTCTAGCAAAAAATAAAATTCTGAATTGAATATTACTTCACTATCTCTGCTCATACGTGAAGCTAATGGACTCGATTATACGAATTGTAACAGTATAAAAGAAAACTTACTTCGGTAGTATAGAGAATGTCTAGCACTCTTCCTATTGCTGGATGATTCGTATTATCCTGGCACAACTCTTCGATGTCCCTTAGTTTTCCGAAATAGAAGTCTCTCTCCTTTTCGAGATCTCTAATCAATGTCTTCATATCGCTGATCTAAACATAAAGTTGCATTAGTTGATTTGATAGTAGTCCATTTTACAAATTCACTCGGCGTATTCTACCCTACGTTATCCGTCTCAATGTTTGTACCTTCAATTCCCATTTGTTCCAAATTCTTTAATTATTTTTTTCGATGATTGATGACAACTCGATTATCTTAGTAATAACTCAGTACCTAAATGTTCAACGGTTACCTCTCCCATTATTTGTATCCCGTTCTCCCTCTCTTATGACCCTCCCTCATTATGGTGTGTTTTGCTACACATTTCCTTCGATACTATCTTTTAGAGATGATTCATTGTGCGTTTTTGCATGCATTTGGTGATGCACATTCGATTTATCAAAATTAACTAGTCACGTACCTTATTGGATAGCTCTTCTATTTTCAGATCATCGCGGTACACTCTTCTTCCATCATCAAGGTTTATGGCGACTGAAGGAATAGGAGATTTCCCAGGAATTACAGGTTTCACAGGATATTGAGATCTCGCACCAGAAGATGAACGGGCCACACCATCTAACAATCGAGAGGAATCTGATTTTAAACATGGGATTGAGAGTTAGTACGCCACAGACGGTATAAATCGGGAGCCGAGACCGAAAACAGTGAGTTGAAAGCTACAAACCAATTTTTATTGAATGTCCTCCTAGGTAAGTAAAAAAAATGCCTCTGCCACTCCAAACACCAACAACTGTCTTTCAACAATGGTGACTGCTTCAAATTGGCAAATTTAGAGAAATTCTTCATAGGCAGAGTCAATCAAATTTTTCCCTTTTTATCGTCAAAGTTTTGATCATTTTTTGAATTATTGGTTGATAGCTGAAATTTTGTTGATACGTTGGTATCCAAGAGATATGAAAAAAACCTATCACTGCCCTCAACATCCTTCGTTATCCACCCATCAAAATCGATTTATAACTGTCTAATTTTAGCTTAATTTTTATTAATTACCTAGTTGACGCGTGAAACATTGTTTATGGGTTCTCGACGCTTAACAGGTTTATAAAAAACCAAGTCTGTCATTCCGATTCCGCGTCAGCAGAAGTTGTCCAAATTGGTCAAATTTTGGTGCAAAAGTTGACTTATCGAGTTGATGGCTGAATCGATTTTAAGAGTAGGTAATAATTAGTTGTTTTGAAATTCTCAAGTCTACCTTTCTGGTTCGTTTTGGTCCAATTTCTGGCATAGATACCTATGCGAGTGGGTACGAAAATGATTTATCATGTTCATTATATATCTATTTAAAGCCGTGATTTTACCTGATTTAAGAGACGAGGTTGATGAATGCAAGGAACTTGGCTTATTGACTCGAACGGGGTTGCTATTATGGGAACTTAGTGCTCCCGATCCCAAATGTTGTCCATCTCTTGCTAGTAAAGCGTCGTATTCCCGATCACAATAGTTAGCATCGAAAAACTTCTTGAACCACTGGAGAAATTCCAAATTATCTTGAAATTTTCCTTTCACAAGTCTTTCAATGGGAACTGCCTAAAATATGAAAACGCCAAATTAAGTTGTAATTTGTTATTGCTTCCATTAAACACATTTTGAATTGAAATACTTATTTTAATCAGCCTATAATATGAGCAATATGAGGGAGATTCGGTTATTTGTCAAACGTGAGAAAAAATGAGTTATCTTCAAGACCTTAGGTAGGTACCTACCTACCAAATTTACTGCTGTTCTATCTCCTCCCTCAATGTTGCTTACCTAATGTGAGCCGCAGCTCACAGATAAAATGTTCCCCATCTCGGGAGCGGGATAGAGAAGCACAAGGAGAAATTAAAAAGGGAATTTAAAGAGTGAAATTAATCAGAAAAGGGGAGGAGGGCCGGCCGGTCGGGGCGTCCCCACCCCACGGGGCGCCCCAGAAGCCAGTCAACCCCCTCTAACCGCTCAAGAGTCACGTGACAAGGGGAGGGGAGAGAACCGAGGTACCTCCGCGCCCGACCCCTCTCCAGCACTCCCGCTCCAGCCGTCAAAGCTACTACCCCCTTTGCTCTTGATACGCCCTGCTACCATTCAAACTGCAACCCCCACAACTCGTAATTTGCATTGCGCAACTCTCAATTTTATAAAATTCGCTCTTTACCTAAAGTCAAACCCAGTTATCAATCAGTCGCCGTAGTGATTCCCCTCGCACTGTTGATAGACCTTCGCTCACCCTGGACCAACACAATTCGGACACGGAACAACAGACGCCCTGGAAAGACCCACGCCCTGAGGTTACATTGTGAGTGCACTCGTACATTCAATATTATTGGCCAATAATAGGTGTGGTTAGGGGTAAAGACAGAAATTGTTCTTTGTTCAGTGTAATTCTAATTCTTCTGCAATTGCGGGTTGCCCTCAAGCACCCTTAGCTTCATTGGAGATAAACCTAGCGTCATTCTCTCTGTTATACTACAACGCTCAGCAAATATTGTTTCCTACCATAAGGTCTCAGCTAAAACGTACATTAATATCTCCAAATATTGTTCCTATTTTAAGGATTCTCAGGATAAAAATACCACAACGCCATATTGATATCATATTTGATCTCTTTATTTTCAACAATATATTTTGTACATATATATTTTTTTTATGCCACATAACGTCGATTACACATACATTGAATCGCATTTCATTCTTCTCTTTTCAAGCAACGCCTGGTTCCCTCTTTAGTGGTCAAATCAAAGAGTACAGAATTAACCAAAACTTCACCAATAGGATTTCAAATAGTTCCATTGCGCAACGACGCCTAGCTTTTCTTTGGTTCTCTTTTCCTTGCCGCAACGAGGTGAAGCCCCTTAAGGGAGTTGCTTATTTCAGCTACACAACGACCTGGATTGCATCTTCGGCCGCTACATTCATCTCGAACCAGTTAAGTAACGCTTCTCTAACTTAGTTTTCAGTTGCGTTTTCAGGTCAATAACCCACAACGTTATTTTGCTACGGGCCCTCAGCCCACTAGCGGCTTACAAAATGGTGGCAGCGGTGGGATCTAGTACGAGGCAAGCCTCGTAACGGACCCAAACAAATTAATTGTAACGCCATAACGTTGTGCAATTGCCTTCAGCAACTTAGTAGTAAAATCATTTTTTTATCACAACAACGTTATTTCTTGATAAAGCAACTCAATTTAAATTCAATTTATTTCGTCACAACGTTGTCAGTTGCGCCCACATCGAAATTTTAAATTCATTTTCGTCGCTTCCACAACGCATTTTGTTTAACAATTATTGCCGCAACGTAAATTTAAAATTTCCTCTGCAACGCAACTTGAAATCAAGTTATCTGGTTACTGAATCTACTTACTATTTTGTACCAAAGTATACCACTATTGAGCAGGCGCTTTGCTATAGCGTAGGTAGGCTGTGCATCCCAATTTTAATTGTACACCTGCGAAAAGTGCATTGTTGTCGCCGATTGCGACCCATAGTTCTTGTTGTTTACGCACCGTTGTGCGAATATTTTTTTTTTGTTGTTCACGCACCGTTGTGCAAATTTATTGCTTGTTGAAGCACCGTTGTGCCCAATTTCCATTACGCACCGTTGTGCCACTCGGCCGATTTTTCAAGAATTTCAAGTCGCCTAAACTACACTGTTGTACAACGACAGATACCACGACTAACTGACTTCTTGACGCCTGTGTAACGCGTATTTCCTAGTCATGTCGACCTACGAGAAAGACGTTTTCAACCCGGACCCACCCACATCACCCGTAACTGTGGGAGTTGAATCCATAGAGTCGATGACACAGACGATGAAAGAAATGACGACCTTACTGCAAAATTACAACAGAATGTCTAGGGGTGGGGATAAGGAAGACATCCCTAGGTCGCTGTTCCTTGAGATTGAACCATGGGACCCTGATGCGGTGGGAGCTTTAAACATCGCCTCTTTCTTCGCAAATTTCGATGCGGTCACCGCCAACCTTCCGGCGATACAGAAAATGAGGTTGCTCCGGGCAAAAGCGAGAGGAACAGCTAAGCAATTCCTTATCGACCGTCAGGATAATTTAGACAATGAACAAGCGTACCGCGTCGCACGAGACGAAATGCTCGTTTGGTTCAGGAAGGAAAACCCGCAACACGCCGCAGCTATGCTGTGGACCGTGAAGCGTAGTTCGTCGGAAACCTTACGTCAGTTTGCCAACAGGGTTAGAGGTTTGGCGCGTTGTGCCATCATAGAAGAGGGCATCAACCTAGACGCACACGACAAAAACACGTGGGTAGATAGAAAAACTCTAAGCGCCTTCATACGGGGAGTCGGAGGACGTTTGAGCGCGTTCCTGGTCGCGAATCGACCAATCACCTTGCGCACCGCCCTCAAGAGAGCGGAGGAGATTGAGGAGACGCTGGAAGTGGGTGAGGAGGTCGAGGAGAGATGGGAGCTGGCGGCTGTAAATGATAGACGATGTTATAAGTGTGGAAGCACCGAGCATTTTGCGGCTAGGTGTCCAAAGCGAGACCGGGATAACGCTAAAGGGTATCCGGAGGAGGAGCGGCGAAACGAACAACTACCGTTACCTCCGTATTCGGCGAATCGACCGGTACGGGATATGGATGGAAGGGAACCCTATCGTTCCGAAATGGGGAATCAGCGAGCAGCGGAGCAACCTTTACCCCGCTTTCCCTGCATGTTTTGTGCAAGTAAACAACATTTCCCCGTTGACTGTCCTGTGAGCCCACAACGAACAATTTTCTGCGATTTTTGCGGTCTTCGCGAACATCTGGAGGAGGAGTGTTACAGAAAGCGAAAACTTCTACCGATCTCGAATCCTCCCGGCCGTCGAGAAGAAAAACCAAGCACTTCCGGGGAGGTCACCCGTTACAACCCACCGAAAGGCGAGAACCACATCCCCGCCGTGGAACAACCTATGACGAGGACGATACGGATGAAAATTCGACTGGGACCGGAGATAAGAAATATGCTCATTGATACGGGGGCGGCATTATCAGTGTTGTCCAGCCCCGTAAAGGGAATTCCACTGCTTCCGACGAAAACCGTGGCGTGGGGCGCTGACGGTTCTGCACTTCCGTTCGCAGGAGAGCAACACCTACTCACCCAAATCGGAACACATCAGTTTATGCATACGTTCGTAGTGTTTGCCAACCGTGACGCGACTTTAGATCTGTTGGGACTGGACATACTTCGGAAAGTTCCTATAACTCTTACGACAGGACCGCAAATGGAGTACCAACATCAAGGGCCGGAGGGTGCGACGATACGAATGGATGAGGAACCCTTTGAGCCGTGCAGCGTGGGGACGGTGTTGCTGCCAAGGGGGCGGGAGACAGTTGCGAACGAGAACGTTTTCCTTATACAGGAACACAACGCAACCCTTCCTAGTACCCTCTTGTCCGCTTCCGTCACCCCCGCCTCGCAGGATGATGAAAGGAAGGATCGGGTCGATACACGAGAATCCGAACCGGAACGCTACGAAACCGTTACCAAGTCAGTCGCAACACCTCCCATCACGCTCCTAGCGCCACCTAAGGAATTCGAGGACGGAACCGCCGTTCCCGTTACGGGGTCGCCCGCAACCCCCTCTACCGCGCCCCTCGTACAGCCGGAAGAACTGGAGGAGGGCCGAACCGTGATCGCTCCGGAGTTGTTCGCAACCCCCCCCCACGACGCGTCCCGCAATGTCATGGAAACCCACGGAGGAGCGACCTGAAACCCTCGCGGAAAGGACCGCAACTACCACCATACAAACATCCGCAACGTTATCGGCCGTTCCAACCGCAACTCCACTCGCAACTCCGCGACTGAATTCCGAAGAAAAGGTAGGACCTACTGTCGCGAATCTACAGACAATGGAAGGGTCTGAAAATGAACAGTCTGCGGAGGTCATGGGAACTGGCGAGTTGGATCGGTGGACGCACAATGACGATTGGACCAGTCAAACGGAGGAGTGGGAACTTCTGCCGACCGACCAATGGGAGGAACCTAGCCCCGAATTTGAGGATTTGTTGACAGAAAAACTGCGTCACTTGACAGAGGAGGACGCCAATCCGACTAAAGCCGTGCTTAGACAGTTCCGGGAACTTTTCAGACCACCTTCGGCGGAGGGTTGCAGCCTTGAAGTCACCCACCGAATCGAACCCACCCAGAACACCGTTACTGCGCAAAAACCGTATCCTATTCCACATGCGTTGCGTGACGTGGTGGAGGCGCAAGTCAAAGACATGCTTACTAACGGCATAATCAGTCCATCCCAAAGCCCCTGGTGCGCCCCTGTTTTGTTGGTGAAAAAGAAAACTCCGCCGGGCGAAGAACAAAAATGGCGTTTTTGCACGGACTTCAGGTTACTAAACAAAATTACGAAAGGAGATGCGTATCCCCTACCAAGGATGCAAGAAACGCTGGCTGCCCTGGGGAAAAGTAGGTATTTCTCGACCTTGGATCTGATTTCTGGATATCATCAGATACCCGTCCATCCGGAATCAAGGGAAAAGACAGCGTTCTCTGTACTTGGCCGCCATTTTGAGTACCATCGTATGCCGTTCGGGCTCAAGAATGCCCCGGCAACGTTCCAACGTGTGATGAACGATGTGCTAGATGGCCTGCTAGGGTATGACTGTCTTGTCTATTTAGACGACGTCATAATATTTTCGGCAACTCGAGAGGAGCACCTGACTAAACTCAGAAGGGTATTCGAGCGATTGCAGGACGCACGACTCCAGGTGAATCTTCCCAAATGCGACTTTTTGAAAAGGGAGGTCCAATTTTTAGGCCACAAGGTTACGCCAGAGGGCCTCTTGACGGATTCGACCAAGACACGAGCCATCGATGAATTCCCGGTACCCCACACAAAAACGCAACTGCAATCCTTTTTGGGATTGGCCGGATTTTACAGGCGTTTCATTCCGGATTTCGCCGCTAGGGCGGTCCCGTTAACAAGCCTCCTGAAAAAAACTGTGCCCTACGAGTGGAAAGTCGAGCAACAGCAAGCATTTGAGGACCTCAAAAGACAACTCACGTCGGAACCCGTTTTGGCCTACCCGGATTTGGAGAAACCTTTCATATTGGCGACGGATGCTTCGGGTACCGCTTTGGGGGCGGTGCTGTCGCAGGAGTTCGACGGTGAGGAAAGACCGGTTGCATTTGCCAGCCGAAAATTGAATCCGGCGGAAACCCGTTATTCCGTAACGGAGCGGGAACTGTTGGCGGTGGTTTGGGCAGTGAGGCACTTCCAGGAATATTTGCTCGGTGCAACCTTTGAATTGCATACTGACCATATGGCCCTGACGGCCGCTCTCCGGCTGAGGGATCCCACTTCTCGAATTGGACGCTGGATCATGCGATTGGCTGAGTATGATTACGTGCCGAGATACCGGCCCGGAACAGCCATGGCCCACGCGGACGGACTCAGCCGTATTGGAGTGGCTGCACTGACCTTGGACTTTCCAAAGGAATTAATGATAGCTGCCCAAAATCTGGACGTATGGGTGCAAGCGACCGTGGCAGGGCGACATCACGATCGAATCCGTCGACACGAGGGTGTATGGGAGGCGCAGGTGCGACTTGATGGCCATGACGAATGGGTACCGATGATGCCTGGAACCCTGCAAGAATGGTTGGTGCACCGTTGCCATCGGAATATGTGGGCAGGTCACCCTGGTGCCGAGGTTACGGAAAAATTGGTGCGACGCCTGGGAATATGGCCAAAGCTGAGGCAGGACGTCCAAAAGTTCGTGCAATCATGCGACACATGCCAGAAGCGGATGACACCCAACAATTTGAAACAACCGCTGCAGAAGCCATTGCTTCCCGAGCGCCCGGGTCAAATTGTCGGTGTGGATTTTGTGGGACCTATATCGACCGGAACGGCGTCCCGTTACATCATGACCGCTGTGGATCACTTCACCAAATATGCGGAGGCCTATGCGGTGTCAGATTGTTCCGCCGCAACCGTTGCCCGAATTTTAGCAACAAGGTATATTCCGACCCATGGAGTACCGGAGAGAATGGTATCCGACCGTGGTACGGCGTTCACGGCCCGTTCCACGAGAGAACTGTGTGAGAGATGGGGAATCCAGCAAATATACACAACCGCATACCATCCCGAGGGAAACGGCGTGTGCGAGCGTTTTCATAGGACATTCGCCACCATCCTGGCTAAGATCTGTAAACGTACAACTGCCTGGGAGGAAATGATACCCGTAGCATTGGCTGCCCACCGCGCAACACCCCATAAGAGCACGGGGTTCACGCCCAATTTTTTGACATTTGGTCGTGAGATTCGCCTCCCGAATGAATCCCTGCAAGGTTTGTCGCCGGGATGGAAGGAGTCGCAATTCTGAGAAACCTACAACAAGCCCGCAACGCAACGAAATATTATCTGCACGAGGCGTGGAAGAAGAGGAGCGCCGCAATCAACCAGCGACGGGTCGCGCGATCCTTCAACGAGGGTGATCAGGTGTACTTGCGTGATGTCCAACCGCCCGCTGGTGTGGCGAGAAAATTTTGGAGCCCGTGGTCTGGACCCTGGGTGGTGAACCGCAAGCTTTCGGACGTAACGTACCAGATACGCGATGCCGCCGATATCCGTCAGCAAACTGTTCACCTAAACCGGCTGAAACCCGCCTTTGTGGACGGAATCCCGGATGAGTCGTTCATAGACGCCGGTGCAACGGAGCACACAACTGAGGACGCGGGACCGGTGGAGCCTGTAAGGGAAGAAGCGGAGGAGGAAATGTTGTTGGGGATTGATGAGGAAGTCGGATGGGATGGCGGCGTAGAGAATAATGACAGCCGGCACAACGTCGTCAAAACCACAACGAGTGGCGCAACTGAGACAAAAGAAGAAAGCAATGCCTCGGAAATAGACAATGAGGAAGATACCTTTGTCGACGCCATGAGTTCACCTCCCGAAACGATAGCTGAAGCTGGAAGGACCGAGCCTCAACACAACGATTTGGAAAGCGAAACGCTGGGTCAACCGCAACTCAACCCTGGAGGCAGTACGGACAAGGAAGGTGGAACCAGGAAGCGGTCGTATGAACTGCGCCAACGACCGCCTGTCGACTACCGGAAACTGCATTTAGGCGCCCTTGTACAGACAGATATGAACCATACCATTTAAAGTCAATAACCTATGATATCAATATGAGCTAGGAGGACCCTTCAGGTCTCCATAGGAAAACTCTTCAAGGAAAATTTAGGTCCCTTCAGGACAAACAATATTATGGACCCTTACGGTCAAAATAATGCCCTTAATCAAACCAACCATCGCACCTATTAGCCGGCCGTAACGTTTTCATCTATTGCACTTTTCAAGGGCCGGGATGTTTAGTTGCGATACTTGTATGTTTCAGGATGACCCAGAGGCAATCAGAGTTAGAAGAAGAAATGGAGGGAGATCCACCATACGATGAATTCGTCCAACAAATATTGGATACGTTCCAGGAAGAGGCGGAAGCAAATGCTACCATACCGGAAGATGTGGTGACCACCCCGGAGCCATGTACGTTCCCCGAACAGACCTTGGCGGGCATAGTGAATTGTATACGTCACGCCGCAAGGAGCGATATCCGACTGACCAGGATTGCAAATGGGCAGGCCGCCGTGGTGCATATGCTGAGAATAGCGCGATGGATACCGCAGTATCAAAGAATAGCGCAGGAAAGAGACCAACTCCTGGAAAGACAAGAGAAATGGCGTGCAGAAAGAGCGAAACTGTTGAAGGAACGAGAAACGGATGGGAAACAAACAGAAGAAAGAAAGAAAAATGTGAAACCTGAAGTATCCAAGACAGTAACGACTGCCCACCCAACTGCCTCAACATCGGGAGCCAAGCAGCGGCCCGAAATACCACCACAAGCAAGTGGGTCGGGCATAGGAAGAAACTCTAGAGCGACTAGACGACCATCATCCGTCACATCAAGTAGTGGATCGGAGGTGCGGAAGCGATCAACCGCACCGCGAAGATTGTCAGCTACCACATCAGCCAGCGACAATTCGCCCGTGGTCGGAGCCTCCCGAGAAAGGTCACGCACCCCGAGCCCAAAACTCGCAAGCCATCGAGTGTCGCCGTTCCGAGTGCCGACTAACCACAACGCAACCAGCGTTCCACAAGGGAACCAAGGAGCGTCGCGCTCATCGTCACCGGGTACCAGCGACAAGCATTTGGCCTTCCTCCCGACGCCAATCAGGGAACCAAAAGTGGTCCTACAGCAGTGCCCGATAGCCCCGAAGACGGTGCCCAAAATTGTGATCAAACGAAATAAACCTTCACCAGCCAAGATACACAAACCCAAGAAGACGCAATGCCCTATCTGCCGTCGACAGTGCACGCAAATGATAGCCTTCCGATGCTTCGCGTGTAAGGAATTCTGGGAGCGCCTGAAACGAGCCCATAAACGAGGGAAGGTTCTAGCCACTTGTCAAGAAGACCACAACGACGGAAGGAAGCCGGATGTATGCGCAGGTTGCAGGCGATACAATTATGAGGTCGCATTGCGAAAAAGACACCCGACCACAACGCTCCCCATACCCAGTGTGCTCAATGACCACACTGGCTCCGAGAATGGCGGGGAATGTGAGCCGCAGCTCACAGATAAAATGTTCCCCATCTCGGGAGCGGGATAGAGAAGCACAAGGAGAAATTAAAAAGGGAATTTAAAGAGTGAAATTAATCAGAAAAGGGGAGGAGGGCCGGCCGGTCGGGGCGTCCCCACCCCACGGGGCGCCCCAGAAGCCAGTCAACCCCCTCTAACCGCTCAAGAGTCACGTGACAAGGGGAGGGGAGAGAACCGAGGTACCTCCGCGCCCGACCCCTCTCCAGCACTCCCGCTCCAGCCGTCAAAGCTACTACCCCCTTTGCTCTTGATACGCCCTGCTGCCATTCAAACTGCAACCCCCACAACTCGTAATTTGCATTGCGCAACTCTCAATTTTATAAAATTCGCTCTTTACCTAAAGTCAAACCCAGTTATCAATCAGTCGCCGTAGTGATTCCCCTCGCACTGTTGATAGACCTTCGCTCACCCTGGACCAACACAATTCGGACACGGAACAACAGACGCCCTGGAAAGACCCACGCCCTGAGGTTACATTGTGAGTGCACTCGTACATTCAATATTATTGGCCAATAATAGGTGTGGTTAGGGGTAAAGACAGAAATTGTTCTTTGTTCAGTGTAATTCTAATTCTTCTGCAATTGCGGGTTGCCCTCAAGCACCCTTAGCTTCATTGGAGATAAACCTAGCGTCATTCTCTCTGTTATACTACAACGCTCAGCAAATATTGTTTCCTACCATAAGGTCTCAGCTAAAACGTACATTTGTTCATGCACATTGAACTTATTATTGAGCCTCTTATCGCACCAGTAGGGAATGTTGCTCAGAGACCCACCCCCCTCCGCACCTAACAGGATAAGACTCTTCCTTCGGTCGCCATTGCGTCTACTGTTTCGATCGAGTGAAGTGCCCCCCGTCCGCCCCTCTCGGAAAACCTGTCGGATTTCTCGGAAAATCGCCGAAACGCCTACCTATCTTACGTCTCCGTGGCCACGGAAGTCTTCCCGCGGGATCCCCTTCAGGTGAGTCACATTCCTGTGTGCGATCTTAATAAATTTGCTATTCATTGAACCAGCCCTGGGCGGCTTTTACAGTCCTCCGCCCAATTTTAATTGTTTAAGAACATCAGGGGAGAAAACTACCAATTTTACCGGGAGTTTACCTTTGCGTTCAACATTGGTCCTTGCGAAGCCAAATATAAATGAATAGTTAAATCGTTGCATTTCAATTAATAATAGGTAATTGATTTGAGGGGCCTTGACTTGAGGGGCATTGGGCAAAGTATTACCTACCTGTTGAGTCATGACTTTATTGGATACCAGCTTGTGAGACCGTAATAATATTATTGATCATTGAACCTGTTTATTTGTCGAACTGTTTATAATTGTTATCAAACGTCAGTGATTGACGAACAAACATCCAGATAATATTCCTGATCCTTTTGCACTTTTCTACCTGTGATCTGAATCCTGTGATTGTCCCTGTTCTGTCCAATCAACTTCAATCCTTGTTGAGGAAAATAAATAAAATCAATAGGTACCGGCTTCCTTGTAAACCCTATACATTTTATTTCCTCTAGCTACCTTTGTTTCGAATAAATTATGGTATAAAACAGCAAGTGGTATCAACTAGTAATACGCATTCCAATTTTGTTCTGGCCGTCACTGTCCCGTTATTCACTGTACTGAGAGGCAATCATTATTACCTACTGTCGTTACCTTATTTGAAGAAATATTCAATCACAAGAAACTCGCACGGTTTGGTTTGTTTACAACTACCAGGTGTCAACTTTCTTTCTATTGTTGACCAAGCTAACAGTCGACCCCGCAAAACTGCCCGTCTACCTGTCGCTCGTTAACTCGATAGTTCACTAGGTAGGTTCCTAGTTCGAGTTGGACACCTTGGTTTGTTTACAACATTCAGCAGCTAGTTTGTCTCCTTTCAACGGCGTGTTAGTCCGTTGTCATTCGCCTTGTAGGAAAGCCTTCAGTCTGTGCAGTGCAATTATTATCGAATTGGTTTGGGCACCTGTGAGATTTGCCTAGTTTATTCAATTTTTATATAGTTACATATAGTACGGGCAGTGACGATCTCGATCGATACAGTGACGTAATAATTTGTCGTCGTTATTTGGATAAAACGACTTCCTTCGTTTTTGGTTCGAACGTAAGCAAAGTTGTTACCTACCTATTCTCGCTTAAATTGTTATTGATATCTAGATCAAATTTGGGTTGTTATATCATCTCAGATATTTACCTACCTACATTAATAATTAGTTATTGGGTACAGTATTTACTTTTGAATTAGTATAAATACCTACCTAATTTGTTTTAAACATGCCTGCTATCGATGAACACCGTTTTCTAATTAAATCCCTTATGGAACGAATGATTCGTATTGATAATGTCGCAAAAACGGTTGAATTGGCACCTACTAATAAAAATAAAAATTTATTGAAAGTAATGGCAGAGAGGTTAGACGATTATCATGCACAATTTATGAGTACTCTTCAGAAGATAGTAGCTTATAATTTCAAAAATGGCATAGAGGAAGATTTGTCCCCTGAAATAGTTAAGTTTGAAGATCCTTACTATAGTGTACAGGCGGTTATGGCAGCAGCGTTTCCTTCCAATCTCCGACCGTCGCTTGATTCGTCCGCTAGTCCATCTAACTCTGGTGGAGGAAATTTGAATATTCAGTTGCCAAAAATTAAGTTACCTGAATTCAGTGGTGAAATCAGGTCTTGGCAAGCATTTTCTGATCTCTTCCTGGCTACCGTGGATGCGAATACCCAGTTGAGTGATGTTCAAAAGCATATGTACTTGCGGTCGGCTCTTTCTGGTGAAGCGTTGTCTCTCGTTGCTTACCTCCCCCTTACTGGACCAAACTTCAAGGTTTGTTGGGATACCTTGAGGAAGCAGTATGATAATCGTCACTTGCAAACCTTTGCTCATTTGGAAACCTTGTACTCCCTTCCTGGTACAACTCAGAACCCTGCGCACATTCGCAGTTTTGCTAGTCAGGTCACTGAGTCAACTGGAGCTTTGAGTGCTCTAGGATACGACGTTGAAGGGTGGGCGGTACCTCTGCTGTTCATTTGCTGCAAGAAGCTTCATGGCAAACTTCGTGAGGATTGGGAGCGTCACCTGCTGACCGCACCAGACCCATCCATTCAGCAGTTCACGTGGTTCCTTCAGGAGCAGGCTCGTGTTTTAGAGGCATCTCGTCCTGTTAGTGACTCAATACCAGTGAAGAAATTCCCAGTTAAGCAACCAGCATCCAAAGGAACTACAACCTTGATGGTCGGTGCTACTGGTAATACTGATCGCTGTCCAAAATGCAACAAAAATCATGTATTGGACCAGTGTGGGGTGTTCCGTCAGAATGATGTGTACCATCGTCTTGCATTTGTTAGAGAAAAACGGCTATGTTTGCTCTGTCTTGTCCGTGGTCACTTCGCAGGAGACTGTCCTAGGAACAGCAGCTGTAGGTACTGTCCAGGACGACATCATTCTCTCTTGCACATTAGACGTCCTGAAGCCACTAATGAGTCAGTCCAGCCAGCTGTGTCTTCCAATGGTGGGCGGCAAGGTCCGACGTCGTCAATGCAGATATACACATCTGGTAAGAGTGGACAGGTGTTGTTGGCAACGGCAAGAGCTCAGGTGATGGATGCCAAAGGCAGTTATCACAGTGTTCGTGTTTTGATTGACCCTGCTAGCCAGGCAACTTTTGTGACTAGATCTTGTGTTTTGAGGTTGGGCCTCAGGATCTCTGCTGCAGAGGTACCAGTATTAGGTATGGGCCAGGTCTTGTTGGGAGTTTGTCGTCAAATGGTGCGTTGCAATTTCCGCCCTGTGGAATCGGTCGAGCTTCAAGTTGATGCACTGGTAGTTGACCACATCACTCGTGCTCCAACTGAATGGGTCAGCCCGCTTCCTATTGGACAACTTCGTGGACTTCGACTGGCAGATCCGGACTACAATAAACCTGCAGCTGTGGACATCTTGCTTGGTGCAGAATGGTTTGGCTGCATCGTTTTGGAAAAACCGATTCGGGGCCAACTGGGTACTCCGAGTTTGCTAAAAACCATATGGGGTCACTGTGTGGTGGGACGTCATCAGAAGGTTGCAACTGCTGTGCAGAGCCTGTGCATGGCTGTGGCTAATGATCCACCATCCACTGACACACTCATTCGAAGATTCTGGGAGCTAGAAGAGCCACCCAGAGAGGAAATTTTGTCACCTGAAGACCAAGCTTGTCGTGACCTGTATGAATCTACTGTCTCGCGCTCGTCTTCTGGTCGATATATTGTAGCACTGCCTTTCAGGGCTGATCATGAACCATTGGGTGACAGTCGGCAGGGTGCTTTGAGTCGTTTCTTGATGCTGGAGAAACGGTTGTGTCGGAATCCAGCTCTGAACACTCATTATCAGGAATTTATGAGAGACTATTTGAATCAGGGTCACATGAGTGTGGTGCCTGCTCCTGCCAAACCTTTTGGAAGTTATTATATACCTCATCATTGCATTTTTCGGCAGAATCTTGATGGCTCAATTGCCAAGTTTCGTGTTGTCTTTGATTCGTCTATGACCACCAAGAATGGGCCATCATTGAACCAGGTGCTCTACAAAGGACCGAAGCTTCAAGCTGATATTTTGGACATCCTGCTGCGCTTTCGGTTGCACGAAGTTGTACTGGTGACTGATATTAGACAGATGTATCGCAACATTGCCCTCCATGATGATCACCATGATTTCCAGAGAATACTGTGGCGATTTTCACCTGAGCAGTCAATTTCGGAGTACTGCCTGTCAACAGTGACCTATGGAGTATTATCTTCTCCATTCCTAGCCATCAGGACTTTGCATCAGCTTGTGGAGGATGAGGGACAACCTTTCCCTAAAGCGTCAGAGGCCCTGTTGCAGGACACTTACATGGATGATGTCATCAAATCTGTGTCATCAGTTGAGGTGGCCATCCAATTGAGATTTGAGCTGGAGCAATTGCTTGGGAAGGCAGGCTTTGAGTTACGCAAATGGATGAGTAATCGTGAGGAGGTTCTGAGGTCGTTGCCTCCTGAACACTGTGCTGTGTCTGCGGAATCTTTGTCCTTTGATGGTGATGGAGAACCATCTGCTAAGATCCTTGGTTTGGTTTGGACGCCCAAGGCCGATTTGTTCTCTTACAAGATCTGTGAGGCACCAGCATCAGTCACTAAACGCTTAATAATGTCTGACATTGCCAAATTATTTGATCCTGTTGGCTATGTATCTCCTGTTGTTTTCATGGGGAAGTGTTTGATTCGGAGGTTGTGGCAGCTGGGAATTGGATGGGATGAGCCTCCACCTGAGGATGTCTGCGAGTGCTGGAATCGTTTTAGAGAGGAGTTGAGTGCTCTTGAGAAGTTCTCTCTACCACGCTGGGTTCAGCTTGACAACCATCGGTCGATGGAATTGCATGGATTCGCCGATAGCTCTGAGCAAGGTTATGCTGGAGTTGTGTATCTGCGGTGTCTGCTGCCATCTGGTGAAGCCCGAATCTCGCTCATGATGGCCAAGTCCAAGGTGGCTCCCATAAATGGACATACCCTTCCTCGACTTGAACTATGTGGAATTGAGCTGGTTACTCGACTTCTAGAACATGTCTCTCGTATTCTAACACCATTTGGCCAACCATCAGTTACTGTGTGGAGCGATTCAACTGTTGCATTGCACTGGGTAAGGAATTCGCCTCATCGTTGGAAGACATTTGTAGCTAATCGTGTTAGTGCCTACCAAAGAAGAGTACCTCCAGCTTGCTATCGTCATGTGCCTACGAGTTGTAATCCAGCTGACTGTGCCAGTCGTGGAGTGTTCCCTCAGGAGTTGATTAATCATGATCTTTGGCTTACAGGTCCCTCTTGGCTTGCCATGCCTGAGGAAAATTGGCCAAGCTTGCAGCTTTTCGATCCACCAGATACAGTTGGGATTGAGGCACGATTGGTCTGTCATGTTGCTGTTGGACTGGGAGTTGATGAACGTCCCCTGTCAAATGTTTTTGGTCATTTTTCATCGTTAACGCGACTTTGTCGGGCTGTTGCTTGGTACTTGCGCTTTTGGAATAATCGTGTACTGCATCTATCCCGGGGTCTACCACTCAAGATGGGACCTCTGACTATGTCTGAGATCCGTGATGCCATGTCTGCATGCTGCCGTTGGGTGCAGCAAATAGTGTTCAGCACCGATATTGCTATGATAAAGGAAGGACGAAACGCCACGAAACCTCTTCACAAGTTGAACCCTTTCCTGGATAATAGAGGACTTCTAAGAGTTGGAGGCCGACTCAGGCACTCAGGGTTGCCTTATGAACAGAAGTTCCCTGTATTGCTGCCCAGAACACATGAGTTTACTGCCTTGGTTATTGAACACTATCATTCCTTGTATCTGCATCCTGGCCTATCAAACCTGCATTCAATCATCCACCGTCACTTCTGGATCCTCTCAGCCAGATCAGCCATATCTGCTCGAGTTTCTAGGTGTGTCCGATGCTTCCGTTCTAATCCTAGGTCAATCCAGCCCATGATGGGGGATTTGCCGGCTGATCGCCTCAACCCTGGAAAAGCCTTTGAGGTCACTGGCGTGGATTACGGTGGTCCGTTCCAGATCAAAATGAATCGAATCCGGAAAGCTGCAATTCTCAAAGCCTATGCCTGTCTTTTTGTGTGCTTCACCACAAAAGCTATTCATTTGGAGCTGGCTTCAAGTTTGTCCACCGAAGCATTCATTGCGGCACTGAAGAGGTTCATTGCTCGCCGAGGTTCTGTCACCACCATGCATAGTGACTGTGGAACCAACTTTATTGGTGCCAAGAACAGGATGGAAGGTTGGAAAGATGTAGTCCAACCTGATCTCTTCAATGACACAGCAACAAGGCACCTAGCTACTATTGGCATTGAGTGGAAATTGAATCCTCCTTCCAGCCCACATTTTGGTGGACTTTGGGAATCTGGTATCAAGTCGACAAAGCGATTGTTGGCACGAGTTATTGGCGATCAGATACTCACATACGAGGAGTTCTACACAGTACTGGTGCAGGTGGAAGCCACTTTGAACTCTCGTCCTTTGGTGCCTATGTCGTCTGACCCGAGCGACTTGCAAGCCCTCACTCCGGGCCATTTCTTGATGATGGGAGCCCCGGGCGCACTTTTTGAGGAACCACCCGCCTCCAGTGGACATCAGACCTCGTGATCGATGGATTCTGTTGCGCCAACTTGTCGCATCCTTTTGGAAGAAGTGGTCATCCGACTATTTGAACACCCTCCAGTGTCGAAACAAATGGAATCGTCAGGTGCCTAATCTTGAGGAAGGGATGATGGTACTAGCTCAAGGATTCCAACCAACCACCATTACACTGGAAGCTGGACGTATTACTGCACTGCATCCTGGATTGGATGGTGTGTTGTAGCAAGAGTTGCTGACGTCAAAACTGCTACTGGGGGTTTACCGTCGGTCAATCGTCTACCCTCTGCCCTTTGCCAGAACAATAATATTTAGTCATTTTGAGGCCACACAAGTATCCTTTCCTTCCTCGTCCGTTGGCAATCCTTTCTTCGCGTAAGTCTTCGCCACTGCCCCGGCTGAAGTGAAGTCGTACAATCCTTGTTCCTTCCTTGATAAATCTCAATCTACTTATGTATTTTTAATACTGTGTGAGCCCTCATAATATATTACCTTCTAATGTGAATGCGTTGTTTTGTTTCTTATAGTTCTTTACAATAATTGTATTTATACTAACTTGTTACTAGTTTGATACTAATATAGTTGAATTTGTTATTGCCACTTGCTGTCTAGGTTCTCACAAGCTGGGTTGTCATGGGCCTTATATTGCAAGTATCCTAGAATTAGGAATATATTCCTAGGTGGGCGGGATGTTCATGCACATTGAAATTATTATTGAGGCCTCTTATCGCACCAACATTAATATCTCCCAAATGTTCCTATTTTAAGGATTCTCAGGATAAAAATACCACAACGCCATATTGATACATATTTGATCTCTTTATTTCAACAATATATTTTGTACATATATATTTGTTTATGCCACAAACGTCGATTACACATACATTGAATCGCATTTCATTCTTCTCTTTTCAAGCAACGCCTGGTTCCCTCTTTAGTGGTCAAATCAAAGAGTACAGAATTAACCAAAACTTCACCAATAGGATTTCAATAGTTCCATTGCGCAACGACGCCTAGCTTTTCTTTGGTTCTCTTTTCCTTGCCGCAACGAGGTGAAGCCCCTTAAGGGAGTTGCTTATTTCAGCTACCAACGACCTGGATTGCATCTTCGGCCGCTACATTCATCTCGAACCA
>CM019167.2:95712314-95732387 GCA_009739505.2 Apolygus lucorum | reverse complement strand
CTACCATAAGGTCTCAGCTAAACGTACATTGTTCATGCACATTGAACTTATTATTGAGCCTCTTATCGCACCAGTAGGGAATGTTGCTCAGAGACCCACCCCCCTCCGCACCTAACAGGATAAGACTCTTCCTTCGGTCGCCATTGCGTCTACTGTTTCGATCGAGTGAAGTGCCCCCCGTCCGCCCCTCTCGGAAAACCTGTCGGATTTCTCGGAAAATCGCCGAAACGCCTACCTATCTTATACGTCTCCGTGGCCACGGAAGTCTTCCCGCGGGATCCCCTTCAGGTGAGTCACATTCCTGGTGTGCGATCTTAATAAATTTGCTATTCATTGAACCAGCCCTGGGCGGCTTTTACAGTCCTCCGCCCAATTTTAATTGTTTAAGAACATCAGGGGAGAAAACTACCAATTTTACCGGGAGTTTCCTTTGCGTTCAACATTGGTCCTTGCGAAGCCAAATATAAATGAATAGTTAAATCGTTGCATTTCATTAATAATAGTAATTGATTGAGGGGCCTTGACTTGAGGGGCTTGGGCAAAGTATTACTACCTTTTGAGTCATGACTTTTATTGGATACCAGCTTGTGAGCCGTAATAATATTATTGATCATTGAACCTGTTTATTTGAAACTGTTTATAATTGTTATCAAACGTCAGTGATTGACGAACAAACATCCAGATAATATTCCTGATCCTTTTGCACTTTTCTACCTGTGATCTGAATCCTGTGATTGTCCCTGTTCTGTCCAATCAACTTCAATCCTTGTTGGAAAATAAATAAAATCAATAGTACCGGCTTCCTGTAAACCCCTATACATTTTATTTCCTCTAGCTACCTTTGTTTCGAATAAATTATGGTATAAACAGCAAGTGGTATCAACTAGTAATACGCATCCAATTTTGTTCTGGCCGTCACTGTCCCGTTATTCACTGTACTGAGAGGCAATCATTATTACCTACTGTCTTACCTTATTTGAAGAAATATTCAATCACAAGAAACTCGCACGTTTGGTTTGTTTACAACTACCAGGTGTCAACTTTCTTTCTATTGTTGACCAAGCTAACAGTCGACCCCGCAAAACTGCCCGTCTACCTGTCGCTCGTTAACTCGATAGTTCACTAGGTAGGTTCCTAGTTCGAGTTGGACACCTTGGTTGTTTACAACATTCAGCAGCTAGTTTGTCTCCTTTCAACGGCGTGTTAGTCCGTTGTCATTCGCCTTGTAGGAAAGCCTTCAGTCTGTGCAGTGCAATTATTATCGAATTGGTTTGGGCACCTGTGAGATTTGCCTAGTTTATTCAATTTTTATATAGTTACATATAGTACGGGCAGTGACGATCTCGATCGATACAGTGACGTAATAATTTGTCGTCGTTATTTGGATAAAACGACTTCCTTCGTTTTTGGTTCGAACGTAAGCAAAGTTGTTACCCTACTATTCTCGCTTAAATTGTTATTGATATCTAGATCAATTTGGGTTGTTATATCATCTCAGATATTTACCTACCTACATTAATATTAGTTATTGGGTACAGTATTTACTTTGAATTAGTATAAATACCTACCTAATTTGTTTTAAAAATGCCTGCTATCGATGAACACCGTTTTCTAATTAATCCCTTATGGAACGAATGATTCGTATTGATAATGTCGCAAAAACGGTTGAATTGGCACCTACTAATAAAATAAAATTTATTGAAAGTAATGGCAGAGAGGTTAGACGATTATCATGCACAATTTATGAGTACTCTTCAGAAGATAGTAGCTTATAATTTCAAAAATGGCATAGAGGAAGATTTGTCCCCTGAAATAGTTAAGTTTGAGATCCTTACTATAGTGTACAGGCGGTTATGGCAGCACGTTTCCTTCCAATCTCCGACCGTCGCTTGATTCGTCCGCTAGTCCATCTAACTCTGGTGGAGGAAATTTGAATATTCATTTGCCAAAAATTAAGTTACCTGAATTCAGTGGTGAAATCAGGTCTTGGCAGCATTTTCTGATCTCTTCCCTGGCTACCGTGGATGCGAATACCCATTGAGTGATGTTCAAAAGCATATGTACTTGCGGTCGGCTCTTCTGGTGAAGCGTTGTCTCTCGTTGCTTACCTCCCCTTACTGGACCAAACTTCAAGGTTTGTTGGGATACCTTGAGGAAGCAGTATGATAATCGTCACTTGCAAACCTTTGCTCATTTGGAAACCTTGTACTCCCTTCCTGGTACAACTCAGAACCCTGCGCACATTCGCAGTTTTGCTAGTCAGGTCACTGAGTCAACTGGAGCTTTGAGTGCTCTAGGATACGACGTTGAAGGGTGGGCGGTACCTCTCTGCTTTCATTTGCTGCAAGAAGCTCATGGCAAACTTCGTGAGGATTGGGAGCGTCACCTGCTGACCGCACCAGACCCATCCATTCAGCAGTTCACGTGGTTCCTTCAGGAGCAGGCTCGTGTTTTAGAGGCATCTCGTCCTGTTAGTTGACTCAATACAGTGAAGAAATTCCCAGTTAAGCACCAGCATCCAAAGGAACTACAACCTTGATGGTCGGTGCTACTGGTATACTGATCGCTGTCCAAAATGCAACAAAAATCATGTATGGACCAGTGTGGGGTGTTCCGTCAGAATGATGTGCACCATCGTCTTGCATTTGTTAGAGAAAACGGCTATGTTTGCTCTGTCTTGTCCGTGGTCACTTCGCAGGAGACTGTCCTAGGAACAGCAGCTGTAGTACTGTCCAGGACGACATCATTCTCTCTTGCACATTAGACGTCCTGAAGCCACTAATGAGTCAGTCCAGCCAGCTGTGTCTTCCAATGGTGGGCGGCAAGGTCCCGACGTCGTCAATGCGATATACACATCTGGTAAGAGTGGACAGGTGTTGTTGGCAACGGCAAGAGCTCAGGTGATGGATGCCAAAAGGCAGTTATCACAGTGTTCGTGTTTTGATTGACCCTGCTAGCCAGGCAACTTTTGTGACTAGATCTTGTGTTTTGAGGTTGGGCCTCAGGATCTCTGCTGCAGAGGTACCAGTATTAGGTATGGGCCAGGTCTTGTTGGGAGTTGTCGTCAAATGGTGCGTTGCAATTTCCGCCCTGTTGGAATCGGTCGAGCTTCAAGTTGATGCACTGGTAGTTGACCACATCACTCGTGCTCCAACTGAATGGGTCAGCCCGCTTCCTATTGGACAACTTCGTGGACTTCGACTGGCAGATCCGGACTACAATAAACCTGCAGCTGTGGACATCTTGCTTGGTGCAGAATGGTTTGGCTGCATCGTTTTTGGAAAAACCGATTCGGGGCCAACTGGGTACTCCCGAGTTTGCTAAAAACCATATGGGGTCACTGTGTGGTGGGACGTCATCAGAAGGTTGCAACTGCTGTGCAGAGCCTGTGCATGGCTGTGGCTAATGATCCACCATCCACTGACACACTCATTCGAAGATTCTGGGAGCTAGAAGAGCCACCCAGAGAGGAAATTTTGTCACCTGAAGACCAAGCTTGTCGTGACCTGTATGAATCTACTGTCTCGCGCTCGTCTTCTGGTCGATATATTGTAGCACTGCCTTTCAGGGCTGATCATGAACCATTGGGTGACAGTCGGGCAGGGTGCTTTGAGTCTTCGTTCTTGATGCTGGAGAAACGGTTGTGTCGGAATCCAGCTCTGAACACTCATTATCAGGAATTTATGAGAGACTATTTGAATCAGGGTCAACATGAGTGTGGTGCTGCTCCTGCCAAACCTTTGGAAGTTATTATATACCTCATCATTGCATTTTTTCGGCAGAATCTTGATGGCTCAATTGCCAAGTTTCGTGTTGTCTTTGATTCGTCTATGACCACCAAGAATGGGCCATCATTGAACCAGGTGCTCTACAAAGGACCGAAGCTTCAAAGCTGATATTTTGGACATCCTGCTGCGCTTTCGGTTGCACGAAGTTGTACTGGTGACTGATATTAGACAGATGTATCGCAACATTGCCCTCCATGATGATCACCATGATTTCCAGAGAATACTGTGGCGATTTTCACCTGAGCAGTCATTTCGGAGTACTGCCTGTCAACAGTGACCTATGGAGTATTATCTTCTCCATTCCTAGCCATCAGGACTTGGCATCAGCTTGTGGAGGATGAGGGACAACCTTTCCCTAAAGCGTCAGAGGCCCTGTTGCAGGACACTTACATGGATGATGTCATCAAATCTGTGTCATCAGTTGAGGTGGCCATCCAATTGAGATTTGAGCTGGAGCAATTGCTTGGGAAGGCAGGCTTTGAGTTACGCAAATGGATGAGTAATCGTGAGGAGGTTCTGAGGTCGTTGCCTCCTGAAACACTGTGCTGTGTCTGCGGAATCTTTGTCCTTTGATGGTGATGGAGAACCATCTGCTAAGATCCTTGGTTTGGTTTGGACGCCCAAGGCCGATTTGTTCTCTTACAAGATCTGTGAGGCACCAGCATCAGTCACTAAACGCTTAATAATGTCTGACATTGCCAAATTATTTGATCCTGTTTGGCTATGTATCTCCTGTTGTTTTCATGGGGAAGTGTTTGATTCGGAGGTTGTGGCAGCTGGGAATTGGATGGGATGAGCCTCCACCTGAGGATGTCTGCGAGTGCTGGAATCGTTTTAGAGAGGAGTTGAGTGCTCTTGAGAAGTTCTCTCTACCACGCTGGGTTCAGCTTGACAACCATCGGTCGATGGAATTGCATGGATTCGCCGATAGCTCTGAGCAAGGTTATGCTGGAGTTGTGTATCTGCGGTGTCTGCTGCCATCTGGTGAAGCCCGAATCTCGCTCATGATGGCCAAGTCCAAGGTGGCTCCCATAAATGGACATACCCTTCCTCGACTTGAACTATGTGGAATTGAGCTGGTTTACTCGACTTCTAGAACATGTCTCTCGTATTCTAACACCATTTGGCCAACCATCAGTTACTGTGTGGAGCGATTCAACTGTTGCATTGCACTGGGTAAGGAATTCGCCTCATCGTTGGAAGACATTTGTAGCTAATCGTGTTAGTGCCTACCAAAGAAGAGTACCTCCCAGCTTGCTATCGTCATGTGCCTACGAGTTGTAATCCAGCTGACTGTGCCAGTCGTGGAGTGTTCCCTCAGGAGTTGATTAATCATGATCTTTGGCTTACAGGTCCCTCTTGGCTTGCCATGCCTGAGGAAAATTGGCCAAGCTTGCAGCTTTTCGATCCACCAGATACAGTTGGGATTGAGGCACGATTGGTCTGTCATGTTGCTGTTGGACTGGGAGTTGATGAACGTCCCCTGTCAAATGTTTTTGGTCATTTTTCATCGTTAACGCGAACTTTGTCGGGCTGTTGCTTGGTACTTGCGCTTTTGGGAATAATCGTGTACTGCATCTATCCCGGGGTCTACCACTCAAGATGGGACCTCTGACTATGTCTGAGATCCGTGATGCCATGTCTGCATGCTGCCGTTGGGTGCAGCAAATAGTGTTCAGCACCGATATTGCTATGATAAAGGAAGGACGAACGCCACGAAACCTCTTCACAAGTTGAACCCTTTCCTGGATAATAGAGGACTTCTAAGAGTTGGAGGCCGACTCAGGCACTCAGGGTTGCCTTATGAACAGAAGTTCCCTGTATTGCTGCCCAGAACACATGAGTTTACTGCCTTGGTTATTGAACACTATCATTCCTTGTATCTGCATCCTGGCCTATCAAACCTGCATTCAATCATCCACCGTCACTTCTGGATCCTCTCAGCCAGATCAGCCATATCTGCTCGAGTTTCTAGGTGTGTCCGATGCTTCCGTTCTAATCCTAGGTCAATCCAGCCCATGATGGGGGATTTGCCGGCTGATCGCCTCAACCCTGGAAAAGCCTTTGAGGTCACTGGCGTGGATTACGGTGGTCCGTTCCAGATCAAAATGAATCGAATCCGGAAAGCTGCAATTCTCAAAGCCTATGCCTGTCTTTTTGTGTGCTTCACCACAAAAGCTATTCATTTGGAGCTGGCTTCAAGTTTGTCCACCGAAGCATTCATTGCGGCACTGAAGAGGTTCATTGCTCGCCGAGGTTCTGTCACCACCATGCATAGTGACTGTGGAAACCAACTTTATTGGTGCCAAGAACAGGATGGAAGGTTGGAAAGATGTAGTCCAACCTGATCTCTTCAATGACACAGCAACAAGGCACCTAGCTACTATTGGCATTGAGTGGAAATTGAATCCTCCTTCCAGCCCACATTTTGGTGGACTTTGGGAATCTGGTATCAAGTCGACAAAGCGATTGTTGGCACGAGTTATTGGCGATCAGATACTCACATACGAGGAGTTCTACACAGTACTGGTGCAGGGTGGAAGCCACTTTGAACTCTCGTCCTTTGGTGCCTATGTCGTCTGACCCGAGCGACTTGCAAGCCCTCACTCCGGGCCATTTCTTGATGATGGGAGCCCCGGGCGCACTTTTTGAGGAACCACCGCCTCCAGTGGACATCAGACCCTCGTGATCGATGGATTCTGTTGCGCCAACTTGTCGCATCCTTTTGGAAGAAGTGGTCATCCGACTATTTGAACACCCTCCAGTGTCGAAACAAATGGAATCGTCAGGTGCCTAATCTTGAGGAAGGGATGATGGTACTGCTCAAGGATTCCAACCAACCACCATTACACTGGAAGCTTGGACGTATTACTGCACTGCCATCCTGGATTGGGATGGTGTAGCAAGAGTTGCTGACGTCAAAACTGCTACTGGGGTTTACCGTCGGTCAATCGTCTACCTCTGCCCTTTGCCAGAACAATAATATTTAGTCATTTTGAGGCCACACAAGTATCCTTTCCTTCCTCGTCGTTGGGCAATCCTTTCTTCGCGTAAGTCTTCGCCACTGCCCCGGCTGAAGTGAAGTTCGTACAATCCTTGTTCCTTCCTTGATAAATCTCAATCTACTTATGTATTTTTAATACTGTGTGAGCCCTCATAATATATTACATTCTAATGTGAATGCGTTTGTTTTGTTTCTTATAGTTCTTTACAATAATTGTATTTATACTAACTTGTTACTAGTTTGATACTAATCTAGTTGAATTTGTTATTGCCACTTGCTGTCTAGGTTCTCACAAGCTGGGTGTCATGGGCCTTATACTTGCAAGTATCCTAGAATTTAGGAATATATTCCTAGGTGGGCGGGATGTTCATGCACATTGAACTTATTATTGAGCCTCTTATCGCACCAACATTAATATCTCCAAATATTGTTCCTATTTTAAGGATTCTCAGGATAAAAATACCACAACGCCATATTGATATCATATTTGATCTCTTTATTTTCAACAATATATTTTGTACATATATATTTTGTTTATGCCACATAACGTCGATTACACATACATTGAATCGCATTTCATTCTTCTCTTTTCAAGCAACGCCTGGTTCCCTCTTTAGTGGTCAAATCAAAGAGTACAGAATTAACCAAAACTTCACCAATAGGATTTCAAATAGTTCCATTGCCGCAACGACGCCTAGCTTTTCTTTGGTTCTCTTTTCCTTGCCGCAACGAGGTGAAGCCCCTTAAGGGAGTTGCTTATTTCAGCTACACAACGACCTGGATTGCATCTTCGGCCGCTACATTCATCTCGAACCAGTTAAGTAACGCTTCTCTAACTTAGTTTTCAGTTGCGTTTTCAGGTCAATAACCCACAACGTTATTTTGCTACGGGCCCTCAGCCCACTAGCGGCTTACACTATGTTGTCTGAAACTATCTAGGCTAAACTAGACGAAATTCAGGTGAAAATGTCCAGCTCCAATCAAACTTAGATCAATTTAGGATATTACATAAGAAGTTGTGTACATATCACATGGAATAACCTAAATTCGTAGTAACATGACAGGTAGGTATACATCATGCTTGCCCAATGAACTTGGAAACGGGGCTTTGACCGTCTAATGACGGGAATGAACCTACGTCCTTGCTACCTGAACACTCATTTTTCCCCACCTGCGATAAATAACCGAATCATCTTCGTAAACCAAACTAATGCTCAATAAAAAAGATGTACGTGTATATTTTTCATATGAGGTGATTTCATTTAACTTTTGATAGGTACCTACCTTCATCATTTCTATAGTTTTAATGAATAGGTAAGAAGGAATGTACTTACTTTAGTGACGCCCTTATTTTTGAAGGCACCCTGGAGCAGCTTGAAATTATTGAGGTACTCATGCTCCAGATGGGTTTTAAATTTTATACGTTTAACTGGCACACTGCCTGCAAAATATTTGATAAATTAATAAAGGTTAGGAGAGTGATGATTCACATGATTAATAGGATGCGAATGGGGAACTCAGGTGTGTCGAATTTTTTGCAACTTCGATTCCAAATTCGAATTCAGCACACTTGAAAACCTCCATTAATCAATTTTCTTTATTATCTCTGTACTGAGTGTCACCCTTTCGGGCGCACCACCGGGCAGGGTTCGATTCTACTACTAATTTGCAACAAAAAATGTCTCCTAGCAATTTTTAATGGCTTTGTTTTTGAATTATTCACTTTTTCGATTTTTTTCCTGTATTCGACCCTATCTCAATAAAACGGCTATAACTCACCGAATTTTCATGAAAATTTAAATCTGATCATACCGTTGGAAAAAGCGTACAATTTTCTCCTTGATGGAAAAAAACATTTTTTTAAATTGGGAAAACGGGTAAAAATTGGACCTAAAACAAAAAATTGGTAAAATCTTGGAAATTTCAACTATTTTCAAATTTCATAGGTTCAGTAATCCGGCACGTGAATTTTTACCTGTAGGCCTACAAGATGTGCAAAAATCTCAGCTTTCCAGCGGTATAGTCATTTCTATTTTGAAAGTGGGGCTTGTCACAGATATAAATATCAAATTTGTGTTTGAATGAAGAAAAACGTTAATTTTTCAACGAAATCATCGCTCGATGGGAAGGGATGGCAGAGTTGGGCAAAATCTTACTCATGAGTATGATTAAGATTTGTAATGACTAAAATATATTTTTCTATGGCTAAAAATATTGTGAGCAACAGCCTAGTTGCTCACTGTTTCCGCTCACAGGCGCCAACCGCCCGTAAGTCCTGATTCCCTTTGGGGGACCAGGGTCCTAGCCCACAAGAGACCACTTTAAGAGGGCGTGGTCTCCCTACTTCCATGTGCTCGAATTCCACCATAGAGCACAAAACAATCAACTGTCAACACAAGGGAAAAGTCATCCATCACATCCATCTGAGCAACCTGTCCAACCTGTGTGACTTAAAGAAGAGAGGACGACCAACCAAGGAGGAGGGAGAAGACAAATGGCCGCCAAAATGATCCTCATAATGGAATGTTTTAGAGGAAACTCACTAGTCCTGAAGCTAAAGCCTTGCCAGCAGTCTCGAAGCTCTCACCCCTATCTTTGACGCGCTCTCCCCTGTATCGCACTATATCGATACCCCCAGCTATCAACCCTCCTGCCTCCCCCAAGTCATAGGAAACGCGAAGTGAATCGGACAGTACCTGAGAACTTGTGACGTCCCGCCCCCTGGAACCACCGTCGTCGCCCGGATCGTCGCATCGAGGACCACGGAGGAACCAGTCCTTTCCCGGCTCTCCCCTTCAAACCGCATCGCACCACCACGCCTGGACTCGCTTCGGTAACCCGGAACGTGAGTGTTTAAAACTAAATCCTACCTATCTATAATTGGCCAATTTAGAGGTAGAGGTACGCAACTCAGTAAACATAGCTATAACGAAAGTAGAACTACAAAAGACTTACCTGTATCTAACCTATAACTTACCTGTATCGCATCTATCCATAAGCGTAACGCATCTTATACTAAGACTTAAAACTACCTAGTCATAATTAGGAATCAAACTTACCTTTCTTACCTTTTGATATCTTGCAGTAAACGCCCCTCAGGCGATCGGTCCCTGGGATCGAGACTTGCCGAACTTACCTGTAGCACGTGTATTGAAAATCATACGTACCTGTATCGCCGCATTTACTTTCCTGGAATTAAAGTTAAGAAACATTGGGTTAAAACTTAATCTTCTTATTTCAACTTACCGACACCCCAGGTTCTGGTTTATCAAAGAGTAACTAAGTGTATCGATCTAGGGTTTTTGCTTGAAAGAATAACACAATTTAACGTAGAGTCTTTATTTGAACAGAGATATCGATACAGACAACCCTTCAGGTGAAACCACCCTTCAGGTTTAACATTATTGAAATAAGTCAACAAGGTAACAGTGGAACGCTACGCCTCATCTCCAAGCCGCTCGGGAGAAAGCTACCTACCACCATCAAACAGATAAGTAACTTCATTATTCGTAATTTAAGATTCCGATATATTTCTTTGTTTTCAGTATCGCGAACCCCCTTTTCCCCCTTTTAGAAAAGAACTTGTTACTGAAACACGCCCAAAAAGCTTACAAATTGGTGGCAAGCGGTAGGATTATTGCGAACCGTAATTCCGAAGCGCCGTATCGCACTCGATAACTTGTGTGTCGGGTCAGTATATCGCCCGGACTTGCGTGTGGTGCGCCCCGCACGAACCCAGTTCCATTTTGTAGCTAAGTGTTCAGTATCGAGTTCTTTTCAGTAGAGTCATATCGGAATCGAATAATCAGAACCAGGGTGTTGGTGTGTCACGTAAGGTACCGTAAATGTACCCAACTTCGGCCACTTTTGAAGGTTTTTTGAGTTTATTCAAGTCAAATATATGAGTAAAAATCTGAAAAAAATAATTATATGGCAGCAGATCTGCTCTACAGGATGTCACTATAAATTTTTTTTATCATCACAACTTTGGCCTTTTTTAAAAACATGAAGTGTGGCCGAAGTTAGGTACCGTTGTGCTCCAACTTCGGCCACCGATGAAAAATGCATTAAAAACGAAGAAGTAGTAATTATATTGTAACTTCGGCCTAAAAAAAAAGATTTTTGAATTTAAAAATTATAAAAACCATACAAAGACTTTTTTGGAACACCTATAATACAATAAAACCATAGGAATATCATGGAAAACATCCAAACAAAGGCGAAATGCAGTAAAAAATGTCTATAAAGCTTTTCAAACATGAACTGATTATTTTAATTTTAAAACTTCAAATCATGGTAATTTTTAGGTCGACATTTCAAAAATATCATCATTATCAGTGCGAATCCAACGCCGTCAACAAAAATGTTCTACGACCTCTAGTTTTCGAGAAAAATCGATTTTTCCGTCGGAAAAGTCGCATTTTCAAGTTGGTTTTTTTCAACTTTTGACAACGATTTCCGATAGATTTTTTCACGCTGAATCCAACGCCGTCAACAAAAATGTTCTACGACCTCTAGTTTTCGAGAAAAAATCGATTTTTCCGTCGGAAAAGTCGCATTTTCAAGTTGGTTTTTTTCAACTTTTGACAACGATTTCCGATAGATTTTTTCACGCTGAATCCAACGCCGTCAACAAAATGTTCTACGACCTCTAGTTTTCGAGAAAAATCGATTTTTCCGTCGGAAAAGTCGCATTTTCAAGTTGGTTTTTTTCAACTTTTGACAACGATTTCCGATAGATTTTTCACGCTGAATCCAACGCCGCCAACAAAAATGTTCTACGACCTCTAGTTTTCGAGAAAAATCGATTTTTCCGTCGGAAAAGTCGCATTTTCAAGTTGGTTTTTTTCAAACTTTTGACAACGATTTCCGATAGATTTTTTCACGCTGAATCCAACGCCGTCAACAAAAAATGTTCTACGACCTCTAGTTTTCGAGAAAAAATCGATTTTTCCGTCGGAAAAGTCGCATTTTCAAGTTGGTTTCTTTCAACTTTTGACAACGATTTCCGATAGATTTTTTCACGCTGAATCCAACGCCGTCAACAAAAATGTTCTACGACCTCTAGTTTTCGAGAAAAATCGATTTTTCCGTCGGAAAAGTCGCATTTTCAAGTTGGTTTTTTTCAACTTTTGACAACGATTTCCGATAGATTTTTTCACGCTGAATCCAACGCCGTCAACAAAAATGTTCTACGACCTCTAGTTTTCGAGAAAAAATCGATTTTTCCGTCGGAAAAGTCGCATTTTCAAGTTGGTTTTTTTCAAACTTTTGACAACGATTTCCGATAGATTTTTTCACGCTGAATCCAACGCCGTCAACAAAAATGTTCTACGACCTCTAGTTTTCGAGAAAAAATCGATTTTTCCGTCGGAAAGTCGCATTTTCAAGTTGGTTTTTTTCAACTTTTGACAACGATTTCCGATAGATTCTTCCACGCTGAATCCAAACGCCGTCAACAAAAATGTTCTACGACCTCTAGTTTTCGAGAAAAATCGATTTTTCCGTCGGAAAAGTCGCATTTTCAAGTTGGTTTTTTCAACTTTGACAACGATTTCCGATAGATTTTTCAACGCTGAATCCAACGCCGTCAACAAAAATGTTCTACGACCTCTAGTTTTCGAGAAAAATCGATTTTTCCGTCGGAAAAGTCGCATTTTCAAGTTGGTTTTTTTCAACTTTTGACAACGATTTCCGATAGATTTTTTCACGCTGAATCCAACGCCGTCAACATAAAAATGTTCTACGACCTCTAGTTTTCGAGAAAAATCGATTTTTCCGTCGGAAAAGTCGCATTTTCAAGTTGGTTTTTTTCAACTTTTGACAACGATTTCCGATAGATTCTTTCACGCTGAATCCAACGCCGTCAACAAAAATGTTCTACGACCTCTAGTTTTCGAGAAAAATCGATTTTTTCCGTCGGAAAAGTCGCATTTTCAAGTTGGTTTTTTTCAACTTTTGACAAAACGATTTCCGATAGATTTTTTCAACGCTGAATCCAACGCCGTCAACAAAAATGTTCTACGACCTCTAGTTTTCGAGAAAAATCGATTTTCCGTCGGAAAAGTTGCATTTTCAAGTTGGTTTTTTTCAACTTTTGACAACGATTTCCGATAGATTTTTTCACGCTGAATCCAACGCCGTCAACAAAAATGTTCTACGACCTCTAGTTTTCGAGAAAAATCGATTTTTCCGTCGGAAAAGTCGCATTTTCAAGTTGGTTTTTTTCAACTTTTGACAACGATTTCCGATAGATTCTTTCACGCTGAATCCAACGCCGTCAACAAAAATGTTCTACGACCTCTAGTTTCGAGAAAAATCGATTTTTCCGTCGGAAAAGTCGCATTTTCAAGTTGGTTTTTTTCAACTTTTGACAACGATTTCCGATAGATTTTTTCACGCTGAATCCAACGCCGTCAACAAAAATGTTCTACGACCTCTAGTTTTCGAGAAAAATCGATTTTCCGTCGGAAAAGTCGCATTTTCAAGTTGGTTTTTTTCAACTTTGACAACGATTTCCGATAGATTTTTTCACGCTGAATCCAACGCCGTCAACAAAAATGTTCTACGACCTCTAGTTTCGAGAAAAAATCGATTTTTCCGTCGGAAAAGTCGCATTTTCAAGTTGGTTTTTTTCAAACTTTTGACAACGATTTCCGATAGATTTTTTCACGCTGAATCCCAACGCCGTCAACAAAAATGTTCTACGACCTCTAGTTTTCGAGAAAAATCGATTTTTCCGTCGGAAAAGTCGCATTTTCAAGTTGGTTTTTTTCAACTTTTGACAACGATTTCCGATAGATTTTTCACGCTGAATCCAACGCCGTCAACAAAAATGTTCTACGACCTCTAGTTTTCGAGAAAAATAGATTTTTCCGTCGGAAAAGTCGCATTTTCGAATTGGTTTTTTTCAACTTTTGACAACGATTTCCGATAGATTCTTTCACGCTGAATCCAACGCCGTCAACAAAAATGTTCTACGACCTCTAGTTTTCGAGAAAAATCGATTTTTCCGTCGGAAAAGTCGCATTTTCAAGTTGGTTTTTTTCAACTTTTGACAACGATTTCCGATAGATTTTTTCACGCTGAATCCAACGCCGTCAACAAAAATGTTCTACGACCTCTAGTTTTCGAGAAAAATAGATTTTTCCGTCGGAAAAGTCGCATTTTCAAGTTGGTTTTTTTCAACTTTTGACAAACGATTTCCGATAGATTTTTTCACGCTGAATCCAACGCCGTCAACAAAAATGTTCTACGACCTCTAGTTTTCGAGAAAAATCGATTTTTCCGTCGGAAAAGTCGCATTTTCAAGTTGGTTTTTTTCAACTTTTGACAACGATTTCCGATAGATTTTTTCACGCTGAATCCAACGCCGTCAACAAAAATGTTCTACGACCTCTAGTTTTCGAGAAAAATCGATTTTTCCCGTCGGAAAAGTCGCATTTTCCAAGTTGGTTTTTTTCAACTTTTGACAACGATTTCCGATAGATTCTTTCACGCTGAATCCAACGCCGTCAACAAAAATGTTCTACGACCTCTAGTTTTCGAGAAAAATCGATTTTTCCGTCGGAAAAGTCGCATTTTCAAGTTGGTTTTTTTCAACTTTGACAACGATTTCCGATAGATTTTTTCACGCTGAATCCAACGTCGTCAACAAAAATGTTCTACGACCTCTAGTTTTCGAGAAAAATCGATTTTTCCGTCGGAAAAGTCGCATTTTCAAGTTGGTTTTTTTCAACTTTTGACAACGATTTCCGATAGATTTTTTCACGCTGAATCCAACGCCGTCAACAAAAATGTTCTACGACCTCTAGTTTTCGAGAAAAATCGATTTTTCCGTCGGAAAAGTCGCATTTTCAAGTTGGTTTTTTTCAACTTTTGACAACGATTTCCGATAGATTCTTTCACGCTGAATCCAACGCCGTCAACAAAAATGTTCTACGACCTCTAGTTTTCGAGAAAAATCGATTTTTCCGTCGGAAAAGTCGCATTTTCAAGTTGGTTTTTTTCAACTTTTGACAACGATTTCCGATAGATTTTTTCACGCTGAATCCAACGCCGTCAACAAAAATGTTCTATACGACCTCTAGTTTTCGAGAAAAAATCGATTTTTCCGTCGGAAAAAGTCGCATTTTCAAGTTGGTTTTTTTCAACTTTTGACAAACGATTTCCGATAGATTTTTTCACGCTGAATCCAACGCCGTCAACAAAAATGTTCTACGACCTCTAGTTTTCGAGAAAAATCGATTTTTCCGTCGGAAAAGTCGCATTTTCAAGTTGGTTTTTTTCAAACTTTTGACAACGATTTCCGATAGATTTTTCACGCTGAAATCCAACGCCGGTCAACAAACATGTTCTACGACCTCTAGTTTTCGAGAAAAATCGATTTTTCCGTCGGAAAAGTCGCATTTTCAAGTTGGTTTTTTTTCAACTTTTGACAACGATTTCCGATAGATTTTTTCACGCTGAATCCAACGCCGTCAACAAAAATGTTTCTACGACCTCTAGTTTCGAGAAAAATAGATTTTTCCGTCGGAAAAGTCGCATTTTTCAGTTGGTTTTTTTCAACTTTTGACAACGATTTCCGATAGATTCTTTCACGCTGAATCCAACGCCGTCAACAAAAATGGTCTCTACGACCTCTAGTTTTCGAGAAAATCGATTTTTCCGTCGGAAAAGTCGCATTTTCAAGTTGGTTTTTTTCAAACTTTTGACAACGATTTCCGATAGATTTTTCCACGCTGAATCCAACGCCGTCAACAAAAAAATGTTCTACGACCTCTAGTTTTTCGAGAAAATCGATTTTTCCGTCGGAAAAGAGTCGCATTTCAAGTGGGTTTTTTTTCACTTTTGACAACGATTTCCGATAGATTTTTCACGCTGAATCCACGCCGTCAACAAAAATGTTCTAGACGACCCCTAGTTTTCGAGAAAAAATCGATTTTTCCGTCGGAAAAGGCGCATTTTCAAGTTGGTTTTTTGCAACTTTTGACAACGATTTCCGATAGATTTTTTCACGCTGAATCCAACGCCGTCAACAAAAAATGTTCTACGGACCTCTAGGTTTCGGGAAAAATCGATTTTCCGTCGGAAAAGTCGCATTTTCAAGTTGGTTTTTTTCAACTTTTGACAACGATTTCCGATAGATTCTTTCACGCTGAATCCAACGCCGTCAACAAAAATGTTCTAACTACGACCCTCTAGTTTTTCGAGAAAAAAATTCGATTTTTCCGGTCGGAAAAAAGTCGGCTATTTCAAGTTGGGTTTTTTTCAACTTTGACAAACGATTTCCGATAGATTTTTTCACGCTGAATCCAACGGCCGTCAACAAAAATGTTCTACGACCTCTAGTTTTCGAGAAAAATCGATTTTTCCGTCGGAAAAGTCGCATTTTCAAGTTGGTTTTTTTCAACTTTTGACAACGATTTCCGATAGATTTTTTCACGCTGAATCCAACGCCGTCAACAAAAATGTTCTACGACCTCTAGTTTCGAGGAAAAATCGATTTTTCCGTCGGAAAAGTCGCATTTTCAAGTTGGTTTTTTTCAAACTTTTGACAACGAGTTCCGATAGATTTTTTCACGCTGAATCCAACGCCGTCCAACAAAAATGTCTAACGACCTCTAGTTTCGAGAAAAAATCGATTTTTCCGTCGGAAAAGTCGCATTTTCAAGTTGGTTTTTTTCAACTTTTGACAACGATTTCCGATAGATTTTTTCACGCTGAATCCAACGCCGTCAACAAAAAATGTTCTACGACCCTCTAGTTTTCGAGGAAAAATCGATTTTTCCGTCGGAAAAGTCGCATTTTCAAGTTGGTTTTTTTGCAACTTTTGACAAAACGATTTCCGATAGATTTTTTCACGCTGAATCCAACGACCGTCAACAAAAATGTTCTACGACCTCTAGTTTTCGAGAAAAATCGATTTTTCCGTCGGAAAAGTCGCATTTTCAAGTTGGTTTTTTTCAAACTTTTGACAACGATTTCCGATAGATTTTGTCACGCTGAATCCAACGCCGTCAACAAAAATGTTCTACGACCTCTAGTTTTCGAGAAAAATCGATTTTTCCGTCGGAAAAGTCGCATTTTCAAGTTGGTTTTTTTCAACTTTTGACAACGATTCCGATAGATTTTTTCACGCTGAATCCAACGCCGTCAACAAAAAATGTTCTACTACGACCTCTAGTTTTCGAGAAAAATCGATTTTTCCGTCGGAAAAGTCGCATTTTCAAGTGGTTTTTTTCAACTTTTGACAAACGTTTCCGATAGATTTTTTCACGCTGAATCCAACGCCGTCAACAAAAATGTTCTACGACCTCTAGTTTTCGAGAAAATCGATTTTTCCGTCGGAAAAGTCGCATTTTCAAGTTGGTTTTTTTCAACTTTTGACAACGATTTCCGATAGATTTTTTCACGCTGAATCCAACGCCGTCAACAAAAATGTTCTACGACCTCTAGTTTTCGAGAAAAAATCGATTTTTCCGTCGGAAAAGTCGCATTTTCAAGTTGGTTTTTTTCAACTTTTGACAACGATTTCCGATAGATTTTTTCACGCTGAATCCAACGCCGTCAACAAAAATGTTCTACGACCTCTAGTTTTCGAGAAAAATCGATTTTTCCGTCGGAAAAGTCGCATTTTCAAGTTGGTTTTTTTCAACTTTTGACAACGATTTCCGATAGATTTTTTCACGCTGAATCCAACGCCGTCAACAAAAATGTTCTACTACGACCTCTAGTTTTCGAGAAAAAATCGATTTTTCCGTCGGAAAAGTCGCATTTTCAAGTTGGTTTTTTTCAACTTTTGACAACGATTTCCGATAGATTTTTTCACGCTGAATCCAACGCCGTCAACAAAAATGTTCTACGACCTCTAGTTTTCGAGAAAAATCGATTTTTCCGTCGGAAAAGTCGCATTTTCAAGTTGGTTTTTTTCAACTTTTGACAACGATTTCCGATAGATTTTTTCACGCTGAATCCAACGCCGTCAACAAAAATGTTCTACGACCTCTAGTTTTCGAGAAAAATCGATTTTTCCGTCGGAAAAGTCGCATTTTCAAGTTGGTTTTTTTTCAACTTTTGACAACGATTTCCGATAGATTTTTTCACGCTGAATCCAACGCCGTCAACAAAAATGTTCTACGACCTCTAGTTTTCGAGAAAAATCGATTTTTCCGTCGGAAAAGTCGCATTTTCAAGTTGGTTTTTTTCAACTTTTGACAACGATTTCCGATAGATTTTTTCACGCTGAATCCAACGCCGTCAACAAAAATGTTCTACGACCTCTAGTTTTCGAGAAAAATCGATTTTTCCGTCGGAAAAGTCGCATTTTCAAGTTGGTTTTTTTCAACTTTTGACAACGATTTCCGATAGATTTTTTCACGCTGAATCCAACGCCGTCAACAAAAATGTTCTACGACCTCTAGTTTTCGAGAAAAATCGATTTTTCCGTCGGAAAAGTCGCATTTTCAAGTTGGTTTTTTCAACTTTTGACAACGATTTCCGATAGATTTTTTCACGCTGAATCCAACGCCGTCAACAAAAATGTTCTACGACCTCTAGTTTTCGAGAAAAATCGATTTTTCCGTCGGAAAAGTCGCATTTTCAAGTTGGTTTTTTTCAACTTTTGACAACGATTTCCGATAGATTTTTTCACGCTGAATCCAACGCCGTCAACAAAAATGTTCTACGACCTCTAGTTTTCGAGAAAAATCGATTTTTCCGTCGGAAAAGTCGCATTTTCAAGTTGGTTTTTTTCAACTTTTGACAACGATTTCCGATAGATTTTTTCACGCTGAATCCAACGCCGTCAACAAAAATTTCTACGACCTCTAGTTTTCGAGAAAAATCGATTTTTCCGTCGGAAAAGTCGCATTTTCAAGTTGGTTTTTTTCAACTTTTGACAACGATTTCCGATAGATTTTTTCACGCTGAATCCAACGCCGTCAACAAAATGTTCTACGACCTCTAGTTTTCGAGAAAATCGATTTTTCCGTCGGAAAAGTCGCATTTTCAAGTTGGTTTTTTTCAACTTTTGACAACGATTTCCGATAGATTTTTTCACGCTGAATCCAACGCCGTCAACAAAAATGTTCTACGACCTCTAGTTTTCGAGAAAAATCGATTTTTTCCGTCGGAAAAGTCGCATTTTCAAGTTGGTTTTTTTTCAACTTTTGACAACGATTTCCGATAGATTTTTTCACGCTGAATCCAACGCCGTCAACAAAAATGTTCTACGACCTCTAGTTTTCGAGAAAAATCGATTTTTCCGTCGGAAAAGTCGCATTTTCAAGTTGGTTTTTTTCAACTTTTGACAACGATTTCCGATAGATTTTTTCACGCTGAATCCAACGCCGTCAACAAAAATGTTCTACGACCTCTAGTTTTCGAGAAAAATCGATTTTTCCGTCGGAAAAGTCGCATTTTCAAGTTGGTTTTTTTCAACTTTTGACAACGATTTCCGATAGATTTTTTCACGCTCCAATCCAACGCCGTCACACAAATGTGTTCTACGACCTCTAGTTTTCGAAGAAAATCGATTTTTCCGTCGGAAAAGTCGCATTTTCAAGTTGGTTTTTTTCAACTTTTGACAACGATTTCCGATAGATTTTTTCACGCTGAATCCAACGCCGTCAACAAAATGTTCTACGACCCCTAGTTTTCGAGAAAAATCGATTTTTTCCGTCGGAAAAGTCGCATTTTCAAGTTGGTTTTTTTCAACTTTTGACAACGATTTCCGATAGATTTTTTCACGCTGAATCCAACGCCGTCAACAAAAATGTTCTACGACCTCTAGTTTTCGAGAAAAATCGATTTTTTCCGTCGGAAAAGTCGCATTTTCAAGTTGGTTTTTTTCAACTTTTGACAACGATTTCCGATAGATTTTTTCACGCTGAATCCAACGCCGTCAACAAAATGTTCTACGACCTCTAGTTTTCGAGAAAAATCGATTTTTCCGTCGGAAAAGTCGCATTTTCAAGTTGGTTTTTTTCAACTTTTGACAACGATTTCCGATAGATTTTTTTCACGCTGAATCCAACGCCGTCAACAAAAATGTTCTACGACCTCTAGTTTTCGAGAAAAATCGATTTTTCCGTCGGAAAAGTCGCATTTTCAAGTTGGTTTTTTTCAACTTTTGACAACGATTTCCGATAGATTTTTTCACGCTGAATCCAACGCCGTCAACAAAAATGTTCTACGACCTCTAGTTTTCGAGAAAAATCGATTTTTCCGTCGGAAAAGTCGCATTTTCAAGTTGGTTTTTTTCAACTTTTGACAACGATT
>CM019167.2:95678907-95712214 GCA_009739505.2 Apolygus lucorum | reverse complement strand
CGATCGCACCGCACAGCACCGCATAAATCATTTCTCCGCACCCGACCGCACCGCACCTCACCGCACCCGATCGCACGCACGGCATCGCATAAATCAATTTCTCCACCCGACCGCACCGCACCGCATCGCACCCGATCGCACCGCACGGCACCGCATAAATCAATTTCTCCGCACCCGACCTCACCGCCACCGCACCACCGCACCCGATCGCACCGCACGGCACCGCATAAATCAATTTCTCCGCACCCGACCGCATCGCACCGCACCCGACCGCACCGCACAGCACCCGCATAAATCAATTTCTCCGCACCCCGACCGCACATCACCGCACCGCACCTAACCGACACCGCATAAATCACTTTCTCCGCACCCAACCGCATCGCATCGCACCCGACCGCACCGCACCGCACCGCATAAATTAATTTCTCCGCACCCGACCGCATCGCACGCACCCGACCGCATCGCACCGCACCGCACGGCACCGCATAAATCAATTTCTCCGCACCCGACCGCACCGCACCGCATCGCACCCGATCGCACCGCACGGCACCGCATAAATCAATTTCTCCGCACCCGACCGCACCGCACCGCACCGCACCCGATCGCACCGCACGGCACCGCATAAATCAATTTCTCCGCACCCGACCGCACCGCACCTCACGCACCCGATCGCACCGCACGGCATCGCATAAATCAATTTCTCCGCACCCGACCGCACCGCACCGCACCGCACCCGATCGCACCGCACGGCACCGCATAAATCAATTTCTCCGCACCCGACCGCACCGCACCTCACCGCACCCGATCGCACCGCACGGCATCGCATAAATCAATTTCTCCGCACCCGACCGCACCGCACCGCACCGCACCGCACCCGATCGCACCGCACGGCACCGCATAAATCAATTTCTCCGCACCCGACCGCACCGCACCGCACCCGATCGCACCGCAAGGCACCGCATAAATCAATTTCTCCGCACCCGACCGCACCGCACCGCACCGCACCCGATCGCACCGCACGGCACCGCATAAATCAATTTCTCCGCACCCGACCGCACCGCACCGCACCGCACCCGATCGCACCGCACGGCACCGCATAAATCAATTTCTCCGCACCCGACCGCATCGCACCGCACCCGACCGCACCGCACAGCACCGCATAAATCAATTTCTCCGCACCCGACCACACCGCACCGCACCGCACCTAACCGCACCGCACGGCACCGCATAAATCAATTTCTCCGCACCCGACCGCACCGCACCTCACCGCACCCGATCGCACCGCATGGCATCGCATAAATCAATTTCTCCGCACCCGACCGCACCGCACCTCACCGCACCCGATCGCACCGCACGGCACCGCATAAATCAATTTCTCCGCACCCGACCGCACCGCAACGCACCGCACCCGATCGCACCGCACGGCACCGCATAAATCAATTTCTCCGCACCCGACCGCATCGCACCGCACCCGACCGCATCGCACCGCACCCGACCGCACCGCACAGCACCGCATAAATCAATTTCTCCGCACCCGACCGCACCGCACCGCACCGCACCTAACCGCACCGCATAAATCAATTTCTCCGCACCCAACCGCATCGCACCGCACCCGACCGCACCGCACCGCACCACACCGCACCGCATAAATTAATTTCTCCCCACCCGACCGCATCGCACCGCACCCGACCGCACCGCACCGCACCGCACGGCACGGCATCGCATAAATCAATTTCTCCGCACCCGACCGCACCGCACCGCATCGCACCCGATCGCACCGCACGGCACCGCATAAATCAATTTCTCCGCACCCGACCGCAGCGCACCGCACCGCACCCGATCGCACCGCACGGCACCGCATAAATCAATTTCTCCGCACCCGACCGCACCGCACCGCACCGCACCCGATCGCACCGCACGGCACCGCATAAATCAATTTCTCCGCACCCGACCGCATCGCACCGCACCCGACCGCACCGCACAGCACCGCATAAATCAATTTCTCCGCACCCGACCGCACCGCACCGCACCGCACCTAACCGCACCGCATAAATCAATTTCTCCGCACCCAACCGCATCGCACCGCACCCGACCGCACCGCACCGCACCACACCGCACCGCATAAATTAATTTCTCCGCACCCGACCGCATCGCACCGCACCCGACCGCACCGCACTGCACCGCACGGCACCGCATAAATCAATTTCTCCGCACCCGACCGTACCGCACCGCATCGCACCCGATCGCACCGCACGGCACCGCATAAATCAATTTCTCCGCACCCGACCGCACCGCACCGCATCGCACCCGATCGCACCGCACGGCACCGCATAAATCAATTTCTCCGCACCCGACCGCACCGCACCGCACCGCACCCGATCGCACCGCACGGCACCGCATAAATCAATTTCTCCGCACCCGACCGCACCGCACCGCACCGCACCCGATCGCACCGCACGGCACCGCATAAATCAATTTCTCCGCACCCGACCGCACCGCACCTCACCGCACCCGATCGCACCGCACGGCATCGCATAAATCAATTTCTCCGCACCCGACCGCACCGCACCGCATCGCACCCGATCGCACCGCACGGCACCGCATAAATCAATTTCTCCGCACCCGACCGCACCGCACCGCACCGCACCCGATCGCACCGCACGGCACCGCATAAATCAATTTCTCCTAGTTTTCGAGGAAAATCGATTTTTCCGTCGGAAAAGTCGCATTTTCAAGTTGGTTTTTTTCAACTTTTGACAACGATTTCCGATAGATTTTGGTTTATTATTTTCAATAATAAGCCTTTGGAATCGAGCAAGAAAAAAAAATTTTAACCCCCCCTCAAAATTTGATGTTTTACGTTTCAAGGTACGTAGAATCCGAAAATCGAATAAAAAAATTTCCGTCCGTCCGCCGTACGCCGTACGCCGTCCGCCGAACGCCGTCCGCCGTACGCCGTCCGCCGTACGCGGCACTTTTCTTAGCAACACTGGACCGATTTGGTTCAAATTTGGTATATGGGCTCCATTTGGGGTCTAGTTGTGCCGCGAAGCTTTTGGTTGATGTAGGTCACTTCTAAGGGGTGAAAATTAAGGGTTGAAATTTTCAAGAGTGCCCTAGCTCGAAAACTCTCGAAATAAAGGTATCGTTTTTTCACCAATTTTAAATAGTACAGAATTTTTAAAAATTTTTGAGACCACCCGGAGCTCTGTAGGACAAACCGCTCGGTCCCTACGAGTATTTGAAGGTTTTCCTTCGATAAAACAGAATCATGAGTGTGAATCGCAAAAGAGGTCTAATCGCCGTTCAAATTTTATCTGACTAAAATGCGATCGCTGTTCATTTCTTCGATTTGTATACAGTTTTGCCTTCTGCGTAACCAGTAATCAAATTTCCATATCAAGCTTTCTATTTTTCGAATCGAGTGTGAAGCGTTTAGTTCTTTCTAATAAACTTGATTGTGAAGGTGTGAAGCCATTATAGTGTGGTAGGTAGTACCTACCAATAGGTAGGTGTGGTAGGTAAAAAAAATTGGTAGGTAAAACAATGTTTGTAGGTAAAAAACGCTGCAAATCATTGCTCACTGATCAGATCACTGATCAGCTGAGTGAGCTCCGAAGCCATTTTCAATGCTATTGAATGGAAGTGCTCTTCCAGGCGTCTCCAGCATTCGAGGATATCTTCTTCACTCCTCACATCACTGATCAGCTGAGTGAGCTCCAAACCCATTTTCAATCCTATTGAATGGAGGTGCTCTTCCAGGCGTCTCCAGCATTCGAGGAGATCTTCTTCACTCCTCACATCACTGATCAGCTGAGTGAGCTCGAAAGCCATTTTCAATCCTATTGAATGGAAGTGCTCTTCCAGGCGTCTCCAGCATTCGAGGAGATCTTCTTCACTCTTCTGATCACTGATCAGCTGAGTGAGCTCCGAAGCCATTTTCAATGCTATTGAATGGAAGTGCTCTTCCAGGCGTCTCCAGCATTCGAGGATATCTTCTTCACTCCTCACATCACTGATCAGCTGAGTGAGCTCCAAACCCATTTTCAATCCTATTGAATGGAGGTGCTCTTCCAGGCGTCTCCAGCATTCGAGGAGATCTTCTTCACTCCTCACATCACTGATCAGCTGAGTGAGCTCGAAAGCCATTTTCAATCCTATTGAATGGAAGTGCTCTTCCAGGCGTCTCCAGCATTCGAGGAGATCTTCTTCACTCTTCTGATCACTGATCAGCTGAGTGAGCTCCGAAGCCATTTTCAATCCTATTGAACGCAGGAGCTGAAATTTGAGAGGGTCAAGGGAGAATACAGATGGTGGTAGGTACTATTGATGGAGAACCAGTGATCTATACAGAAGGATGATCTATACAGAAAATGATAAACCTTTGAGCAATGATTTGCAGCGTTTTTTCACGCTGAATCCAACGCCGTCAACAAAAATGTTCTACGACCTCTAGTTTTCGAGAAAAATCGATTTTTCCGTCGGAAAAGTCGCATTTTCAAGTTGGTTTTTTTCAACTTTTGACAACGATTTCCGATAGATTTTTTCACGCTGAATCCAACACCGTCAACAAAAATGTTCTACGACCTCTAGTTTTCGAGAAAAATCGATTTTTCCGTCGGAAAAGTCGCTGTTTCAATTTGGTTTTTTTCAACTTTTGACAACGATTTCCAATAGATTTTTTCACGCTGAATCCAACGCCGTCAACAAAAATGGTCTACGACCTCTAGTTTTCGAGAAAAATCGATTTTTCCGTCGGAAAAGTCGCATTTTCAAGTTGGTTTTTTTCAACTTTTGACAACGATTTCCGATAGATTTTTTCACGCTGAATCCAACGCCGTCAACAAAAATGTTCTACGACCTCTAGTTTTCGAGAAAAATCGATTTTTCCGTCGGAAAAGTCGCATTTTCAAGTTGGTTTTTTCCAACTTTTGACAACGATTTCCGATAGATTTTTTCACGCTGAATCCAACGCCGTCAACAAAAATGTTCTACGACCTCTAGTTTTCGAGAAAAATCGATTTTTCCGTCGGAAAAGTCGCATTTTCAAGTTGGTTTTTTTCAACTTTTGACAACGATTTCCGATAGATTTTTTGACGCTGAATCCAACGCCGTCAACAAAAATGTTCTACGACCTCTAGTTTTCGAGAAAAATCGATTTTTCCGTCGGAAAAGTCGCATTTTCAAGTTGGTTTTTTTCAACTTTTGACAACGATTTCCGATAGATTTTTTCACGCTGAATCCAACACCGTCAACAAAAATATTCTACGACCTCTAGTTTTCCGAGAAGAAAATCGATTTTTCGTCGGAAAAGTCGCATTTTCAAGTTGGTTTTTTTCAAACTTTTGACAACGATTTCCGTTAGATTTTTTCACGCTGAATCCAACGCCGTCAACAAAAATGTTCTACGACCTCTAGTTTCGAGAAAAAATCGATTTTTTCCGTCGGAAAAGTCGCATTTTCAAGTTGGGTTTTTTCAACTTTTGACAACGATTTCCGATAGATTTTTTCACGCTGAATCCAACGCCGTCAACAAAAATGTTCTACGACCTCTAGTTTTCGAGAAAAATCGATTTTTCCGTCGGAAAAGTCGCATTTTCAAGTTGGTTTTTTTCAACTTTTGACAACGATTTCCGATAGATTTTTTCACGCTGAATCCAACGCCGTCAACAAAAATGTTCTACGACCTCTAGTTTTCGAGAAAAATCGATTTTTCCGTCGGAAAAGTCGCATTTTCAAGTTGGTTTTTTTCAACTTTTGACAACGATTTCCGATAGATTTTTTCACGCTGAATCCAACGCCGTCAACAAAAATGTTCTACGACCTCTAGTTTTCGAGAAAAATCGATTTTTCCGTCGGAAAAGTCGCATTTTCAAGTTGGTTTTTTTCAACTTTTGACAACGATTTCCGATAGATTTTTTCACGCTGAATCCAACGCCGTCAACAAAAATGTTCTACGACCTCTAGTTTTCGAGAAAAATCGATTTTTCCGTCGGAAAAGTCGCATTTTCAAGTTGGTTTTTTTCAACTTTTGACAACGATTTCCGATAGATTTTTTCACGCTGAATCCAACGCCGTCAACAAAAATGTTCTACGACCTCTAGTTTTCGAGAAAAATCGATTTTTCCGTCGGAAAAGTCGCATTTTCAAGTTGGTTTTTTTCAACTTTTGACAACGATTTCCGATAGATTTTTTCACGCTGAATCCAACGCCGTCAACAAAAATGTTCTACGACCTCTAGTTTTCGAGAAAAATCGATTTTTCCGTCGGAAAAGTCGCATTTTCAAGTTGGTTTTTTTCAACTTTTGACAACGATTTCCGATAGATTTTTTCACGCTGAATCCAACGCCGTCAACAAAAATGTTCTACGACCTCTAGTTTTCGAGAAAAATCGATTTTTCCGTCGGAAAAGTCGCATTTTCAAGTTGGTTTTTTTCAACTTTTGACAACGATTTCCGATAGATTTTTTCACGCTGAATCCAACGCCGTCAACAAAAATGTTCTACGACCTCTAGTTTTCGAGAAAAATCGATTTTTCCGTCGGAAAAGTCGCATTTTCAAGTTGGTTTTTTTCAACTTTTGACAACGATTTCCGATAGATTTTTTCACGCTGAATCCAACGCCGTCAACAAAAATGTTCTACGACCTCTAGTTTTCGAGAAAAATCGATTTTTCCGTCGGAAAAGTCGCATTTTCAAGTTGGTTTTTTTCAACTTTTGACAACGATTTCCGATAGATTTTTTCACGCTGAATCCAACGCCGTCAACAAAAATGTTCTACGACCTCTAGTTTTCGAGAAAAATCGATTTTTCCGTCGGAAAAGTCGCATTTTCAAGTTGGTTTTTTTCAACTTTTGACAACGATTTCCGATAGATTTTTTCACGCTGAATCCAACGCCGTCAACAAAAATGTTCTACGACCTCTAGTTTTCGAGAAAAATCGATTTTTCCGTCGGAAAAGTCGCATTTTCAAGTTGGTTTTTTTCAACTTTTGACAACGATTTCCGATAGATTTTTTCACGCTGAATCCAACGCCGTCAACAAAAATGTTCTACGACCTCTAGTTTTCGAGAAAAATCGATTTTTCCGTCGGAAAAGTCGCATTTTCAAGTTGGTTTTTTTCAACTTTTGACAACGATTTCCGATAGATTTTTTCACGCTGAATCCAACGCCGTCAACAAAAATGTTCTACGACCTCTAGTTTTCGAGAAAAATCGATTTTTCCGTCGGAAAAGTCGCATTTTCAAGTTGGTTTTTTTCAACTTTTGACAACGATTTCCGATAGATTTTTTCACGCTGAATCCAACGCCGTCAACAAAAATGTTCTACGACCTCTAGTTTTCGAGAAAAATCGATTTTTCCGTCGGAAAAGTCGCATTTTCAAGTTGGTTTTTTTCAACTTTTGACAACGATTTCCGATAGATTTTTTCACGCTGAATCCAACGCCGTCAACAAAAATGTTCTACGACCTCTAGTTTTCGAGAAAAATCGATTTTTCCGTCGGAAAAGTCGCATTTTCAAGTTGGTTTTTTTCAACTTTTGACAACGATTTCCGATAGATTTTTTCACGCTGAATCCAACGCCGTCAACAAAAATGTTCTACGACCTCTAGTTTTCGAGAAAAATCGATTTTTCCGTCGGAAAAGTCGCATTTTCAAGTTGGTTTTTTTCAACTTTTGACAACGATTTCCGATAGATTTTTTCACGCTGAATCCAACGCCGTCAACAAAAATGTTCTACGACCTCTAGTTTTCGAGAAAAATCGATTTTTCCGTCGGAAAAGTCGCATTTTCAAGTTGGTTTTTTTCAACTTTTGACAACGATTTCCGATAGATTTTTTCACGCTGAATCCAACGCCGTCAACAAAAATGTTCTACGACCTCTAGTTTTCGAGAAAAATCGATTTTTCCGTCGGAAAAGTCGCATTTTCAAGTTGGTTTTTTTCAACTTTTGACAACGATTTCCGATAGATTTTTTCACGCTGAATCCAACGCCGTCAACAAAAATGTTCTACGACCTCTAGTTTTCGAGAAAAATCGATTTTTCCGTCGGAAAAGTCGCATTTTCAAGTTGGTTTTTTTCAACTTTTGACAACGATTTCCGATAGATTTTTTCACGCTGAATCCAACGCCGTCAACAAAAATGTTCTACGACCTCTAGTTTTCGAGAAAAATCGATTTTTCCGTCGGAAAAGTCGCATTTTCAAGTTGGTTTTTTTCAACTTTTGACAACGATTTCCGATAGATTTTTTCACGCTGAATCCAACGCCGTCAACAAAAATGTTCTACGACCTCTAGTTTTCGAGAAAAATCGATTTTTCCGTCGGAAAAGTCGCATTTTCAAGTTGGTTTTTTTCAACTTTTGACAACGATTTCCGATAGATTTTTTCACGCTGAATCCAACGCCGTCAACAAAAATGTTCTACGACCTCTAGTTTTCGAGAAAAATCGATTTTTCCGTCGGAAAAGTCGCATTTTCAAGTTGGTTTTTTTCAACTTTTGACAACGATTTCCGATAGATTTTTTCACGCTGAATCCAACGCCGTCAACAAAAATGTTCTACGACCTCTAGTTTTCGAGAAAAATCGATTTTTCCGTCGGAAAAGTCGCATTTTCAAGTTGGTTTTTTTCAACTTTTGACAACGATTTCCGATAGATTTTTTCACGCTGAATCCAACGCCGTCAACAAAAATGTTCTACGACCTCTAGTTTTCGAGAAAAATCGATTTTTCCGTCGGAAAAGTCGCATTTTCAAGTTGGTTTTTTTCAACTTTTGACAACGATTTCCGATAGATTTTTTCACGCTGAATCCAACGCCGTCAACAAAAATGTTCTACGACCTCTAGTTTTCGAGAAAAATCGATTTTTCCGTCGGAAAAGTCGCATTTTCAAGTTGGTTTTTTTCAACTTTTGACAACGATTTCCGATAGATTTTTTCACGCTGAATCCAACGCCGTCAACAAAAATGTTCTACGACCTCTAGTTTTCGAGAAAAATCGATTTTTCCGTCGGAAAAGTCGCATTTTCAAGTTGGTTTTTTTCAACTTTTGACAACGATTTCCGATAGATTTTTTCACGCTGAATCCAACGCCGTCAACAAAAATGTTCTACGACCTCTAGTTTTCGAGAAAAATCGATTTTTCCGTCGGAAAAGTCGCATTTTCAAGTTGGTTTTTTTCAACTTTTGACAACGATTTCCGATAGATTTTTTCACGCTGAATCCAACGCCGTCAACAAAAATGTTCTACGACCTCTAGTTTTCGAGAAAAATCGATTTTTCCGTCGGAAAAGTCGCATTTTCAAGTTGGTTTTTTTCAACTTTTGACAACGATTTCCGATAGATTTTTTCACGCTGAATCCAACGCCGTCAACAAAAATGTTCTACGACCTCTAGTTTTCGAGAAAAATCGATTTTTCCGTCGGAAAAGTCGCATTTTCAAGTTGGTTTTTTTCAACTTTTGACAACGATTTCCGATAGATTTTTTCACGCTGAATCCAACGCCGTCAACAAAAATGTTCTACGACCTCTAGTTTTCGAGAAAAATCGATTTTTCCGTCGGAAAAGTCGCATTTTCAAGTTGGTTTTTTTCAACTTTTGACAACGATTTCCGATAGATTTTTTCACGCTGAATCCAACGCCGTCAACAAAAATGTTCTACGACCTCTAGTTTTCGAGAAAAATCGATTTTTCCGTCGGAAAAGTCGCATTTTCAAGTTGGTTTTTTTCAACTTTTGACAACGATTTCCGATAGATTTTTTCACGCTGAATCCAACGCCGTCAACAAAAATGTTCTACGACCTCTAGTTTTCGAGAAAAATCGATTTTTCCGTCGGAAAAGTCGCATTTTCAAGTTGGTTTTTTTCAACTTTTGACAACGATTTCCGATAGATTTTTTCACGCTGAATCCAACGCCGTCAACAAAAATGTTCTACGACCTCTAGTTTTCGAGAAAAATCGATTTTTCCGTCGGAAAAGTCGCATTTTCAAGTTGGTTTTTTTCAACTTTTGACAACGATTTCCGATAGATTTTTTCACGCTGAATCCAACGCCGTCAACAAAAATGTTCTACGACCTCTAGTTTTCGAGAAAAATCGATTTTTCCGTCGGAAAAGTCGCATTTTCAAGTTGGTTTTTTTCAACTTTTGACAACGATTTCCGATAGATTTTTTCACGCTGAATCCAACGCCGTCAACAAAAATGTTCTACGACCTCTAGTTTTCGAGAAAAATCGATTTTTCCGTCGGAAAAGTCGCATTTTCAAGTTGGTTTTTTTCAACTTTTGACAACGATTTCCGATAGATTTTTTCACGCTGAATCCAACGCCGTCAACAAAAATGTTCTACGACCTCTAGTTTTCGAGAAAAATCGATTTTTCCGTCGGAAAAGTCGCATTTTCAAGTTGGTTTTTTTCAACTTTTGACAACGATTTCCGATAGATTTTTTCACGCTGAATCCAACGCCGTCAACAAAAATGTTCTACGACCTCTAGTTTTCGAGAAAAATCGATTTTTCCGTCGGAAAAGTCGCATTTTCAAGTTGGTTTTTTTCAACTTTTGACAACGATTTCCGATAGATTTTTTCACGCTGAATCCAACGCCGTCAACAAAAATGTTCTACGACCTCTAGTTTTCGAGAAAAATCGATTTTTCCGTCGGAAAAGTCGCATTTTCAAGTTGGTTTTTTTCAACTTTTGACAACGATTTCCGATAGATTTTTTCACGCTGAATCCAACGCCGTCAACAAAAATGTTCTACGACCTCTAGTTTTCGAGAAAAATCGATTTTTCCGTCGGAAAAGTCGCATTTTCAAGTTGGTTTTTTTCAACTTTTGACAACGATTTCCGATAGATTTTTTCACGCTGAATCCAACGCCGTCAACAAAAATGTTCTACGACCTCTAGTTTTCGAGAAAAATCGATTTTTCCGTCGGAAAAGTCGCATTTTCAAGTTGGTTTTTTTCAACTTTTGACAACGATTTCCGATAGATTTTTTCACGCTGAATCCAACGCCGTCAACAAAAATGTTCTACGACCTCTAGTTTTCGAGAAAAATCGATTTTTCCGTCGGAAAAGTCGCATTTTCAAGTTGGTTTTTTTCAACTTTTGACAACGATTTCCGATAGATTTTTTCACGCTGAATCCAACGCCGTCAACAAAAATGTTCTACGACCTCTAGTTTTCGAGAAAAATCGATTTTTCCGTCGGAAAAGTCGCATTTTCAAGTTGGTTTTTTTCAACTTTTGACAACGATTTCCGATAGATTTTTTCACGCTGAATCCAACGCCGTCAACAAAAATGTTCTACGACCTCTAGTTTTCGAGAAAAATCGATTTTTCCGTCGGAAAAGTCGCATTTTCAAGTTGGTTTTTTTCAACTTTTGACAACGATTTCCGATAGATTTTTTCACGCTGAATCCAACGCCGTCAACAAAAATGTTCTACGACCTCTAGTTTTCGAGAAAAATCGATTTTTCCGTCGGAAAAGTCGCATTTTCAAGTTGGTTTTTTTCAACTTTTGACAACGATTTCCGATAGATTTTTTCACGCTGAATCCAACGCCGTCAACAAAAATGTTCTACGACCTCTAGTTTTCGAGAAAAATCGATTTTTCCGTCGGAAAAGTCGCATTTTCAAGTTGGTTTTTTTCAACTTTTGACAACGATTTCCGATAGATTTTTTCACGCTGAATCCAACGCCGTCAACAAAAATGTTCTACGACCTCTAGTTTTCGAGAAAAATCGATTTTTCCGTCGGAAAAGTCGCATTTTCAAGTTGGTTTTTTTCAACTTTTGACAACGATTTCCGATAGATTTTTTCACGCTGAATCCAACGCCGTCAACAAAAATGTTCTACGACCTCTAGTTTTCGAGAAAAATCGATTTTTCCGTCGGAAAAGTCGCATTTTCAAGTTGGTTTTTTTCAACTTTTGACAACGATTTCCGATAGATTTTTTCACGCTGAATCCAACGCCGTCAACAAAAATGTTCTACGACCTCTAGTTTTCGAGAAAAATCGATTTTTCCGTCGGAAAAGTCGCATTTTCAAGTTGGTTTTTTTCAACTTTTGACAACGATTTCCGATAGATTTTTTCACGCTGAATCCAACGCCGTCAACAAAAATGTTCTACGACCTCTAGTTTTCGAGAAAAATCGATTTTTCCGTCGGAAAAGTCGCATTTTCAAGTTGGTTTTTTTCAACTTTTGACAACGATTTCCGATAGATTTTTTCACGCTGAATCCAACGCCGTCAACAAAAATGTTCTACGACCTCTAGTTTTCGAGAAAAATCGATTTTTCCGTCGGAAAAGTCGCATTTTCAAGTTGGTTTTTTTCAACTTTTGACAACGATTTCCGATAGATTTTTTCACGCTGAATCCAACGCCGTCAACAAAAATGTTCTACGACCTCTAGTTTTCGAGAAAAATCGATTTTTCCGTCGGAAAAGTCGCATTTTCAAGTTGGTTTTTTTCAACTTTTGACAACGATTTCCGATAGATTTTTTCACGCTGAATCCAACGCCGTCAACAAAAATGTTCTACGACCTCTAGTTTTCGAGAAAAATCGATTTTTCCGTCGGAAAAGTCGCATTTTCAAGTTGGTTTTTTTCAACTTTTGACAACGATTTCCGATAGATTTTTTCACGCTGAATCCAACGCCGTCAACAAAAATGTTCTACGACCTCTAGTTTTCGAGAAAAATCGATTTTTCCGTCGGAAAAGTCGCATTTTCAAGTTGGTTTTTTTCAACTTTTGACAACGATTTCCGATAGATTTTTTCACGCTGAATCCAACGCCGTCAACAAAAATGTTCTACGACCTCTAGTTTTCGAGAAAAATCGATTTTTCCGTCGGAAAAGTCGCATTTTCAAGTTGGTTTTTTTCAACTTTTGACAACGATTTCCGATAGATTTTTTCACGCTGAATCCAACGCCGTCAACAAAAATGTTCTACGACCTCTAGTTTTCGAGAAAAATCGATTTTTCCGTCGGAAAAGTCGCATTTTCAAGTTGGTTTTTTTCAACTTTTGACAACGATTTCCGATAGATTTTTTCACGCTGAATCCAACGCCGTCAACAAAAATGTTCTACGACCTCTAGTTTTCGAGAAAAATCGATTTTTCCGTCGGAAAAGTCGCATTTTCAAGTTGGTTTTTTTCAACTTTTGACAACGATTTCCGATAGATTTTTTCACGCTGAATCCAACGCCGTCAACAAAAATGTTCTACGACCTCTAGTTTTCGAGAAAAATCGATTTTTCCGTCGGAAAAGTCGCATTTTCAAGTTGGTTTTTTTCAACTTTTGACAACGATTTCCGATAGATTTTTTCACGCTGAATCCAACGCCGTCAACAAAAATGTTCTACGACCTCTAGTTTTCGAGAAAAATCGATTTTTCCGTCGGAAAAGTCGCATTTTCAAGTTGGTTTTTTTCAACTTTTGACAACGATTTCCGATAGATTTTTTCACGCTGAATCCAACGCCGTCAACAAAAATGTTCTACGACCTCTAGTTTTCGAGAAAAATCGATTTTTCCGTCGGAAAAGTCGCATTTTCAAGTTGGTTTTTTTCAACTTTTGACAACGATTTCCGATAGATTTTTTCACGCTGAATCCAACGCCGTCAACAAAAATGTTCTACGACCTCTAGTTTTCGAGAAAAATCGATTTTTCCGTCGGAAAAGTCGCATTTTCAAGTTGGTTTTTTTCAACTTTTGACAACGATTTCCGATAGATTTTTTCACGCTGAATCCAACGCCGTCAACAAAAATGTTCTACGACCTCTAGTTTTCGAGAAAAATCGATTTTTCCGTCGGAAAAGTCGCATTTTCAAGTTGGTTTTTTTCAACTTTTGACAACGATTTCCGATAGATTTTTTCACGCTGAATCCAACGCCGTCAACAAAAATGTTCTACGACCTCTAGTTTTCGAGAAAAATCGATTTTTCCGTCGGAAAAGTCGCATTTTCAAGTTGGTTTTTTTCAACTTTTGACAACGATTTCCGATAGATTTTTTCACGCTGAATCCAACGCCGTCAACAAAAATGTTCTACGACCTCTAGTTTTCGAGAAAAATCGATTTTTCCGTCGGAAAAGTCGCATTTTCAAGTTGGTTTTTTTCAACTTTTGACAACGATTTCCGATAGATTTTTTCACGCTGAATCCAACGCCGTCAACAAAAATGTTCTACGACCTCTAGTTTTCGAGAAAAATCGATTTTTCCGTCGGAAAAGTCGCATTTTCAAGTTGGTTTTTTTCAACTTTTGACAACGATTTCCGATAGATTTTTTCACGCTGAATCCAACGCCGTCAACAAAAATGTTCTACGACCTCTAGTTTTCGAGAAAAATCGATTTTTCCGTCGGAAAAGTCGCATTTTCAAGTTGGTTTTTTTCAACTTTTGACAACGATTTCCGATAGATTTTTTCACGCTGAATCCAACGCCGTCAACAAAAATGTTCTACGACCTCTAGTTTTCGAGAAAAATCGATTTTTCCGTCGGAAAAGTCGCATTTTCAAGTTGGTTTTTTTCAACTTTTGACAACGATTTCCGATAGATTTTTTCACGCTGAATCCAACGCCGTCAACAAAAATGTTCTACGACCTCTAGTTTTCGAGAAAAATCGATTTTTCCGTCGGAAAAGTCGCATTTTCAAGTTGGTTTTTTTCAACTTTTGACAACGATTTCCGATAGATTTTTTCACGCTGAATCCAACGCCGTCAACAAAAATGTTCTACGACCTCTAGTTTTCGAGAAAAATCGATTTTTCCGTCGGAAAAGTCGCATTTTCAAGTTGGTTTTTTTCAACTTTTGACAACGATTTCCGATAGATTTTTTCACGCTGAATCCAACGCCGTCAACAAAAATGTTCTACGACCTCTAGTTTTCGAGAAAAATCGATTTTTCCGTCGGAAAAGTCGCATTTTCAAGTTGGTTTTTTTCAACTTTTGACAACGATTTCCGATAGATTTTTTCACGCTGAATCCAACGCCGTCAACAAAAATGTTCTACGACCTCTAGTTTTCGAGAAAAATCGATTTTTCCGTCGGAAAAGTCGCATTTTCAAGTTGGTTTTTTTCAACTTTTGACAACGATTTCCGATAGATTTTTTCACGCTGAATCCAACGCCGTCAACAAAAATGTTCTACGACCTCTAGTTTTCGAGAAAAATCGATTTTTCCGTCGGAAAAGTCGCATTTTCAAGTTGGTTTTTTTCAACTTTTGACAACGATTTCCGATAGATTTTTTCACGCTGAATCCAACGCCGTCAACAAAAATGTTCTACGACCTCTAGTTTTCGAGAAAAATCGATTTTTCCGTCGGAAAAGTCGCATTTTCAAGTTGGTTTTTTTCAACTTTTGACAACGATTTCCGATAGATTTTTTCACGCTGAATCCAACGCCGTCAACAAAAATGTTCTACGACCTCTAGTTTTCGAGAAAAATCGATTTTTCCGTCGGAAAAGTCGCATTTTCAAGTTGGTTTTTTTCAACTTTTGACAACGATTTCCGATAGATTTTTTCACGCTGAATCCAACGCCGTCAACAAAAATGTTCTACGACCTCTAGTTTTCGAGAAAAATCGATTTTTCCGTCGGAAAAGTCGCATTTTCAAGTTGGTTTTTTTCAACTTTTGACAACGATTTCCGATAGATTTTTTCACGCTGAATCCAACGCCGTCAACAAAAATGTTCTACGACCTCTAGTTTTCGAGAAAAATCGATTTTTCCGTCGGAAAAGTCGCATTTTCAAGTTGGTTTTTTTCAACTTTTGACAACGATTTCCGATAGATTTTTTCACGCTGAATCCAACGCCGTCAACAAAAATGTTCTACGACCTCTAGTTTTCGAGAAAAATCGATTTTTCCGTCGGAAAAGTCGCATTTTCAAGTTGGTTTTTTTCAACTTTTGACAACGATTTCCGATAGATTTTTTCACGCTGAATCCAACGCCGTCAACAAAAATGTTCTACGACCTCTAGTTTTCGAGAAAAATCGATTTTTCCGTCGGAAAAGTCGCATTTTCAAGTTGGTTTTTTTCAACTTTTGACAACGATTTCCGATAGATTTTTTCACGCTGAATCCAACGCCGTCAACAAAAATGTTCTACGACCTCTAGTTTTCGAGAAAAATCGATTTTTCCGTCGGAAAAGTCGCATTTTCAAGTTGGTTTTTTTCAACTTTTGACAACGATTTCCGATAGATTTTTTCACGCTGAATCCAACGCCGTCAACAAAAATGTTCTACGACCTCTAGTTTTCGAGAAAAATCGATTTTTCCGTCGGAAAAGTCGCATTTTCAAGTTGGTTTTTTTCAACTTTTGACAACGATTTCCGATAGATTTTTTCACGCTGAATCCAACGCCGTCAACAAAAATGTTCTACGACCTCTAGTTTTCGAGAAAAATCGATTTTTCCGTCGGAAAAGTCGCATTTTCAAGTTGGTTTTTTTCAACTTTTGACAACGATTTCCGATAGATTTTTTCACGCTGAATCCAACGCCGTCAACAAAAATGTTCTACGACCTCTAGTTTTCGAGAAAAATCGATTTTTCCGTCGGAAAAGTCGCATTTTCAAGTTGGTTTTTTTCAACTTTTGACAACGATTTCCGATAGATTTTTTCACGCTGAATCCAACGCCGTCAACAAAAATGTTCTACGACCTCTAGTTTTCGAGAAAAATCGATTTTTCCGTCGGAAAAGTCGCATTTTCAAGTTGGTTTTTTTCAACTTTTGACAACGATTTCCGATAGATTTTTTCACGCTGAATCCAACGCCGTCAACAAAAATGTTCTACGACCTCTAGTTTTCGAGAAAAATCGATTTTTCCGTCGGAAAAGTCGCATTTTCAAGTTGGTTTTTTTCAACTTTTGACAACGATTTCCGATAGATTTTTTCACGCTGAATCCAACGCCGTCAACAAAAATGTTCTACGACCTCTAGTTTTCGAGAAAAATCGATTTTTCCGTCGGAAAAGTCGCATTTTCAAGTTGGTTTTTTTCAACTTTTGACAACGATTTCCGATAGATTTTTTCACGCTGAATCCAACGCCGTCAACAAAAATGTTCTACGACCTCTAGTTTTCGAGAAAAATCGATTTTTCCGTCGGAAAAGTCGCATTTTCAAGTTGGTTTTTTTCAACTTTTGACAACGATTTCCGATAGATTTTTTCACGCTGAATCCAACGCCGTCAACAAAAATGTTCTACGACCTCTAGTTTTCGAGAAAAATCGATTTTTCCGTCGGAAAAGTCGCATTTTCAAGTTGGTTTTTTTCAACTTTTGACAACGATTTCCGATAGATTTTTTCACGCTGAATCCAACGCCGTCAACAAAAATGTTCTACGACCTCTAGTTTTCGAGAAAAATCGATTTTTCCGTCGGAAAAGTCGCATTTTCAAGTTGGTTTTTTTCAACTTTTGACAACGATTTCCGATAGATTTTTTCACGCTGAATCCAACGCCGTCAACAAAAATGTTCTACGACCTCTAGTTTTCGAGAAAAATCGATTTTTCCGTCGGAAAAGTCGCATTTTCAAGTTGGTTTTTTTCAACTTTTGACAACGATTTCCGATAGATTTTTTCACGCTGAATCCAACGCCGTCAACAAAAATGTTCTACGACCTCTAGTTTTCGAGAAAAATCGATTTTTCCGTCGGAAAAGTCGCATTTTCAAGTTGGTTTTTTTCAACTTTTGACAACGATTTCCGATAGATTTTTTCACGCTGAATCCAACGCCGTCAACAAAAATGTTCTACGACCTCTAGTTTTCGAGAAAAATCGATTTTTCCGTCGGAAAAGTCGCATTTTCAAGTTGGTTTTTTTCAACTTTTGACAACGATTTCCGATAGATTTTTTCACGCTGAATCCAACGCCGTCAACAAAAATGTTCTACGACCTCTAGTTTTCGAGAAAAATCGATTTTTCCGTCGGAAAAGTCGCATTTTCAAGTTGGTTTTTTTCAACTTTTGACAACGATTTCCGATAGATTTTTTCACGCTGAATCCAACGCCGTCAACAAAAATGTTCTACGACCTCTAGTTTTCGAGAAAAATCGATTTTTCCGTCGGAAAAGTCGCATTTTCAAGTTGGTTTTTTTCAACTTTTGACAACGATTTCCGATAGATTTTTTCACGCTGAATCCAACGCCGTCAACAAAAATGTTCTACGACCTCTAGTTTTCGAGAAAAATCGATTTTTCCGTCGGAAAAGTCGCATTTTCAAGTTGGTTTTTTTCAACTTTTGACAACGATTTCCGATAGATTTTTTCACGCTGAATCCAACGCCGTCAACAAAAATGTTCTACGACCTCTAGTTTTCGAGAAAAATCGATTTTTCCGTCGGAAAAGTCGCATTTTCAAGTTGGTTTTTTTCAACTTTTGACAACGATTTCCGATAGATTTTTTCACGCTGAATCCAACGCCGTCAACAAAAATGTTCTACGACCTCTAGTTTTCGAGAAAAATCGATTTTTCCGTCGGAAAAGTCGCATTTTCAAGTTGGTTTTTTTCAACTTTTGACAACGATTTCCGATAGATTTTTTCACGCTGAATCCAACGCCGTCAACAAAAATGTTCTACGACCTCTAGTTTTCGAGAAAAATCGATTTTTCCGTCGGAAAAGTCGCATTTTCAAGTTGGTTTTTTTCAACTTTTGACAACGATTTCCGATAGATTTTTTCACGCTGAATCCAACGCCGTCAACAAAAATGTTCTACGACCTCTAGTTTTCGAGAAAAATCGATTTTTCCGTCGGAAAAGTCGCATTTTCAAGTTGGTTTTTTTCAACTTTTGACAACGATTTCCGATAGATTTTTTCACGCTGAATCCAACGCCGTCAACAAAAATGTTCTACGACCTCTAGTTTTCGAGAAAAATCGATTTTTCCGTCGGAAAAGTCGCATTTTCAAGTTGGTTTTTTTCAACTTTTGACAACGATTTCCGATAGATTTTTTCACGCTGAATCCAACGCCGTCAACAAAAATGTTCTACGACCTCTAGTTTTCGAGAAAAATCGATTTTTCCGTCGGAAAAGTCGCATTTTCAAGTTGGTTTTTTTCAACTTTTGACAACGATTTCCGATAGATTTTTTCACGCTGAATCCAACGCCGTCAACAAAAATGTTCTACGACCTCTAGTTTTCGAGAAAAATCGATTTTTCCGTCGGAAAAGTCGCATTTTCAAGTTGGTTTTTTTCAACTTTTGACAACGATTTCCGATAGATTTTTTCACGCTGAATCCAACGCCGTCAACAAAAATGTTCTACGACCTCTAGTTTTCGAGAAAAATCGATTTTTCCGTCGGAAAAGTCGCATTTTCAAGTTGGTTTTTTTCAACTTTTGACAACGATTTCCGATAGATTTTTTCACGCTGAATCCAACGCCGTCAACAAAAATGTTCTACGACCTCTAGTTTTCGAGAAAAATCGATTTTTCCGTCGGAAAAGTCGCATTTTCAAGTTGGTTTTTTTCAACTTTTGACAACGATTTCCGATAGATTTTTTCACGCTGAATCCAACGCCGTCAACAAAAATGTTCTACGACCTCTAGTTTTCGAGAAAAATCGATTTTTCCGTCGGAAAAGTCGCATTTTCAAGTTGGTTTTTTTCAACTTTTGACAACGATTTCCGATAGATTTTTTCACGCTGAATCCAACGCCGTCAACAAAAATGTTCTACGACCTCTAGTTTTCGAGAAAAATCGATTTTTCCGTCGGAAAAGTCGCATTTTCAAGTTGGTTTTTTTCAACTTTTGACAACGATTTCCGATAGATTTTTTCACGCTGAATCCAACGCCGTCAACAAAAATGTTCTACGACCTCTAGTTTTCGAGAAAAATCGATTTTTCCGTCGGAAAAGTCGCATTTTCAAGTTGGTTTTTTTCAACTTTTGACAACGATTTCCGATAGATTTTTTCACGCTGAATCCAACGCCGTCAACAAAAATGTTCTACGACCTCTAGTTTTCGAGAAAAATCGATTTTTCCGTCGGAAAAGTCGCATTTTCAAGTTGGTTTTTTTCAACTTTTGACAACGATTTCCGATAGATTTTTTCACGCTGAATCCAACGCCGTCAACAAAAATGTTCTACGACCTCTAGTTTTCGAGAAAAATCGATTTTTCCGTCGGAAAAGTCGCATTTTCAAGTTGGTTTTTTTCAACTTTTGACAACGATTTCCGATAGATTTTTTCACGCTGAATCCAACGCCGTCAACAAAAATGTTCTACGACCTCTAGTTTTCGAGAAAAATCGATTTTTCCGTCGGAAAAGTCGCATTTTCAAGTTGGTTTTTTTCAACTTTTGACAACGATTTCCGATAGATTTTTTCACGCTGAATCCAACGCCGTCAACAAAAATGTTCTACGACCTCTAGTTTTCGAGAAAAATCGATTTTTCCGTCGGAAAAGTCGCATTTTCAAGTTGGTTTTTTTCAACTTTTGACAACGATTTCCGATAGATTTTTTCACGCTGAATCCAACGCCGTCAACAAAAATGTTCTACGACCTCTAGTTTTCGAGAAAAATCGATTTTTCCGTCGGAAAAGTCGCATTTTCAAGTTGGTTTTTTTCAACTTTTGACAACGATTTCCGATAGATTTTTTCACGCTGAATCCAACGCCGTCAACAAAAATGTTCTACGACCTCTAGTTTTCGAGAAAAATCGATTTTTCCGTCGGAAAAGTCGCATTTTCAAGTTGGTTTTTTTCAACTTTTGACAACGATTTCCGATAGATTTTTTCACGCTGAATCCAACGCCGTCAACAAAAATGTTCTACGACCTCTAGTTTTCGAGAAAAATCGATTTTTCCGTCGGAAAAGTCGCATTTTCAAGTTGGTTTTTTTCAACTTTTGACAACGATTTCCGTAGATTTTTCCGCTGAATCCAACGCCGTCAACAAAAATGTTCTACGACCGGCTAGTTTTCGAGAAAAATCGATTTTTCCGTCGGAAAAGTCGCATTTTCAAGTTGGTTTTTTTCAACTTTTGACAACGATTTCCGTAGATTTTTTCACGCTGAATCCAACAGCCGTCAACAAAAATGTTCTACGACCTCTAGTTTTCGAGAAAAATCGATTTTTCCGTCGGAAAAGTCGCATTTTCAAGTTGGTTTTTTCAACTTTTGACAACGATTTCCGATAGATTTTTTCACGCTGAATCCAACAGCCGTCAACAAAAATGTTCTACGACCTCTAGTTTTCGAGAAAAATCGATTTTTCCGTCGGAAAAGTCGCATTTTCAGTTGGTTTTTTTCAACTTTTGACAACGATTTCCGTTAGATTTTTCACGCTGAATCCAACACCGTCAACAAAAATATTCTACGACCTCTAGTTTCCGAGAAAAATCGATTTTTCCGTCGGAAAAGTCGCATTTTCAAGTTGGTTTTTTCAACTTTTGACAACGATTTCCGTTAGATTTTTTCACGCTGAATCCAACGCCGTCAACAAAAATGTTCTACGACCTCTAGTTTTCGAGAAAAATCGATTTTTCCGTCGGAAAAGTCGCATTTTCAAGTTGGTTTTTTTCAACTTTTGACAACGATTTCCGATAGATTTTTTCACGCTGAATCCAACACCGTCAACAAAAATGTTCTACGACCTCTAGTTTTCGAGAAAAATCGATTTTTCCGTCGGAAAAGTCGCATTTTCAAGTTGGTTTTTTTCAACTTTTGACAACGATTTCCGTTAGATTTTTTCACGCTGAATCCAACGCCGTCAACAAAAATGTTGTACGACCTCTAGTTTTCGAGAAAAATCGATTTTTCCGTCGGAAAAGTCGCATTTTCAAGTTGGTTTTTTTCAACTTTTGACAACGATTTCCGATAGATTTTTTCACGCTGAATCCAACGCCGTCAACAAAAATGTTCTACGACCTCTAGTTTTCGAGAAAAATCGATTTTTCCGTCGGAAAAAACGGATTTTCAAGTTGGTTTTTTTCAACTTTTGACAACGATTTCCGATAGATTTTTTCACGCTGAATCCAACGCCGTCAACAAAAATGTTCTACGACCTCTAGTTTTCGAGAAAAATCGATTTTTCCGTCGGAAAAGTCGCATTTTCAAGTTGGTTTTTTCCAACTTTTGACAACGATTTCCGATAGATTTTTTCACGCTGAATCCAACGCCGTCAACAAAAATGTTCTACGACCTCTAGTTTTCGAGAAAAATCGATTTTTCCGTCGGAAAAGTCGCATTTTCAAGTTGGTTTTTTTCAACTTTTGACAACGATTTCCGATAGATTTTTTCACGCTGAATCCAACGCCGTCAACAAAAATGTTCTACGACCTCTAGTTTTCGAGAAAAATCGATTTTTCCGTCGGAAAAGTCGCATTTTCAAGTTGGTTTTTTTCAACTTTTGACAACGATTTCCGATAGATTTTTTCACGCTGAATCCAACACCGTCAACAAAAATGTTCTACGACCTCTAGTTTTCGAGAAAAATCGATTTTTCCGTCGGAAAAGTCGCATTTTCAAGTTGGTTTTTTTCAACTTTTGACAACGATTTCCGTTAGATTTTTTCACGCTGAATCCAACGCCGTCAACAAAAATGTTCTACGACCTCTAGTTTTCGAGAAAAATCGATTTTTCCGTCGGAAAAGTCGCATTTTCAAGTTGGTTTTTTTCAACTTTTGACCGCACGGCATCGCATAAATCAATTTCTCCGCACCCGACCGCACCGCACCGCATCGCACCCGATCGCACCGCACGGCACCGCATAAATCAATTTCTCCGCACCCGACCGCACCGCACCGCACCGCACCCGATCGCACCGCACGGCACCGCATAAATCAATTTCTCCGCACCCGACCGCACCGCACCGCACCGCACCCGATCGCACCGCACGGCACCGCATAAATCAATTTCTCCGCACCCGACCGCACCGCACCGCACCGCACCCGATCGCACCGCACGGCACCGCATAAATCAATTTCTCCGCACCCGACCGCATCGCACCGCACCCGACCGCACCGCACAGCACCGCATAAATCAATTTCTCCGCACCCGACCGCACCGCACCGCACCGCACCTAACCGCACCGCATAAATCAATTTCTCCGCACCCAACCGCATCGCACCGCACCCGACCGCACCGCACCGCACCACACCGCACCGCATAAATTAATTTCTCCGCACCCGACCGCACCGCACCTCACCGCACCCGATCGCACCGCACGGCATCGCATAAATCAATTTCTCCGCACCCGACCGCACCGCACCGCATCGCACCCGATCGCACCACACGGCACCGCATAAATCAATTTCTCCGCACCCGACCGCACCGCACCGCACCGCACCCGATCGCACCGCACGGCACCGCATAAATCAATTTCTCCGCACCCGACCGCACCGCACCGCACCGCACCCGATCGCACCGCACGGCACCGCATAAATCAATTTCTCCGCACCCGACCGCACCGCACCTCACCGCACCCGATCGCACTGCACGGCATCGCATAAATCAATTTCTCCGCACCCGACCGCACCGCACCGCATCGCACCCGATCGCACCGCACGGCACCGCATAAATCAATTTCTCCGCACCCGACCGCACCGCACCGCACCGCACCCGATCGCACCGCACGGCACCGCATAAATCAATTTCTCCGCACCCGACCGCACCGCAACGCACCGCACCCGATCGCACCGCACGGCACCGCATAAATCAATTTCTCCGCACCCGACCGCATCGCACCCACCCGACCGCACCGCACAGCACCGCATAAATCAATTTCTCCGCACCCGACCGCACCGCACCGCACCGCACCTAACCGCACCGCATAAATCAATTTCTCCGCACCCAACCGCATCGCACCGCACCCGACCGCACCGCACCGCACCACACCGCACCGCATAAATTAATTTCTCCGCACCCGACCGCATCGCACCGCACCCGACCGCACCGCACCGCACCGCACGGCACCGCATAAATCAATTTCTCCGCACCCGACCGCACCGCACCTCACCGCATGGCACCGCATAAATCAATTTCTCCGCACCCGACCGCACCCGATCGCACCGCACGGCACCGCATAAATCAATTTCTCCGCACCCGACCGCACCGCACCTCACCGCACCCGATCGCACCGCACGGCATCGCATAAATCAATTTCTCCGCACCCGACCGCACCGCACCGCATCGCACCCGATCGCACCGCACGGCACCGCATAAATCAATTTCTCCGCACCCGACCGCACCGCACCGCACCGCACCCGATCGCACCGCACGGCACCGCATAAATCAATTTCTCCGCACCCGACCGCACCGCACCGCACCGCACCGCACCCGATCGCACCGCACGGCACCGCATAAATCAATTTCTCCGCACCCGACCGCATCGCACCGCACCCGACCGCACCGCACCGCACCACACCGCACCGCATAAATTAATTTCTCCGCACCCGACCGCATCGCACCGCACCCGACCGCACCGCACCGCACCGCACGGCACCGCATAAATCAATTTCTCCGCACCCGACCGCACCGCACCTCACCGCACCCGATCGCACCGCACGGCATCGCATAAATCAATTTCTCCGCACCCGACGGCACCGCACCGCACCCGACCGCACCGCACCGCACCACACCGCACCGCATAAATTAATTTCTCCGCACCCGACCGCATCGCACCGCACCCGACCGCACCGCACCGCACCGCACGGCACCGCATAAATCAATTTCTCCGCACCCGACCGCACCGCACCTCACCGCACCCGATCGCACCGCACGGCATCGCATAAATCAATTTCTCCGCACCCGACGGCACCGCACCGCACCGCACCCGATCGCACCGCACGGCACCGCATAAATCAATTTCTCCGCGCCCGACCGCACCGCACCGCACCGCACCCGATCGCACCGCACGGCACCCCATAAATCATTTTCTCCGCACCCGACCGCACCGCACCTCACCGCACCCGATCGCACCGCACGGCACCGCATAAATCAATTTCTCCGCACCCGACCGCACCGCACCGCACGGCACCGCATAAATCAATTTCTCCGCACCCGACCGCATCGCACCGCACCCGACCGCACCGCACAGCACCGCATAAATCATTTTCTCCGCACCCGACCGCACCGCACCGCACCGCACCTAACCGCACCGCACGGCACCGCATAAATCAATTTCTCCGCACCCGACCGCACCGCACCTCACCGCACCCGATCGCACCGCACGGCATCGCATAAATCAATTTCTCCGCACCCGACCGCACCGCACCTCACCGCACCCGATCGCACCGCATTGCATCGCATAAATCAATTTCTCCGCACCCGACCGCACTGCACCGCATCGCACCCGATCGCACCGCACGGCACCGCATAAATCAATTTCTCCGCACCCGACCGCACCGCACCGCACCGCACCCGATCGCACCGCACCGCACCGCACCCGATCGCACCGCACGGCATCGCATAAATCAATTTCTCCGCACCCGACCGCATCGCACCGCACCCGACCGCACCGCACGGCATCGCATAAATCAATTTCTCCGCACCCGACCGCACCGCACCGCACCGCACCCGATCGCACCGCACGGCATCGCATAAATCAATTTCTCCGCACCCGACCGCATCGCACCGCACCCGATCGCACCGCACGGCACCGCATAAATCAATTTCTCCGCACCCGACCGCACCGCACCGCACCGCACCGCACCGCACCCGATCGCACCGCACGGCACCGCATAAATCAATTTCTCCGCACCCGACCGCACCGCACCTCACCACACCCGATCGCACCGCACGGCATCGCATAAATCAATTTCTCCGCACCCGACCGCACCGCACCTCACCGCACCCGATCGCACCGCACGGCATCGCATAAATCAATTCTCCGCACCCGACCGCACCGCACCGCATCGCACCCGATCGCACCGCACGGCACCGCATAAATCAATTTCTCCGCACCCGACCGCACCGCACCGCACCGCACCGCACCACACCGCACCGCATAAATTAATTTCTCCGCACCCGACCGCATCGCACCGCACCGACCGCACCGCACCGCACCGCACGGCACCGCATAAATCAATTTCTCCGCACCCGACCGTACCGCACCGCATCGCACCCGATCGCACCGCACGGCACCGCATAAATCAATTTCTCCGCACCCGACCGCACCGCACCGCACCGCACCGCACCGCACCGCACCCGATCGCACCGCACGGCACCGCATAAATCAATTTCTCCGCACCCGACCGCACCGCACCGCACCGCACCCGATCGCACCGCATGGCACCGCATAAATCAATTTCTCCGCACCCGACCGCACCGCACCTCACCGCACCCGATCGCACCGCACGGCATCGCATAAATCAATTTCTCCGCACCCGACCGCACCGCACCTCACCGCACCCGATCGCACCGCACGGCATCGCATAAATCAATTTCTCCGCACCCGACCGCACCGCACCGCATCGCACCCGATCGCACCGCACGGCACCGCATAATTCAATTTCTCCGCACCCGACCGCACCGCACCGCACCGCACCCGATCGCACCGCACGGCACCGCATAAATCAATTTCTCCGCACCCGACCGCACCGCACCGCACCGCACCCGATCGCACCGCACAGCACCGCATAAATCAATTTCTCCGCACCCGACCGCACCGCACCTCACCGCACCCGATCGCACCGCACGGCATCGCATAAATCAATTTCTCCGCACCCGACCGCACCGCACCGCATCGCACCCGATCGCACCGCACGGCACCGCATAAATCAATTTCTCCGCACCCGACCGCACCGCACCGCACCGCACCCGATCGCACCGCACGGCACCGCATAAATCAATTCTCCGCACCCAACCGCCGCACCGCACCGCACCGCACCCGATCGCACCGCACGGCACCGCATAAATCAATTTCTCCGCACCCGACCGCATCGCACCGCACCCGACCGCACCGCACGCACCGCACCGCACCGCATAAATCAATTTCTCCGCACCCGACCGCACCGCACCGCACCGCGCACCGCACCGCACCGATCACCGCACGGCACCGCATAAATCAATTTCTCCGCACACCGACCGCACCGCACCGCACCCGACGCACCGCACGGCACCGCATAAATCAATTTCTCCGCACCCGACCGCACCGCACCGCACCGCACCCGATCGCACCGCACGGCACCGCATAAATCAATTTCTCCGCACCCGACCGCACCGCACCGCACCCGATCGCACCGCACGGCACCGCATAAATCAATTTCTCCGCCCCGACGCACCGCACCGCACCGCACCGCACCGCACCCGATCGCACCGCACGGCACCGCATAAATCAATTTCTCCGCACCCGACCGCACCGCACCTCACCGCACCCGATCGCACCGCACGGCATCGCATAAATCAATTTCTCCGCACCCGACCGCACCGCACCGCACTCGCACCCGATCGCACCCACGGCACCGCATAAATCAATTTCTCCGCACCCGACCGCACCGCACCGCACCGCACCCGATCGCACCGCACGGCACCGCATAAATCAATTTCTCCGCACCCGACCGCACCGCACCGCACCGCACCCGATCGCACCGCACGGCACCGCATAAATCATTTCTCCGCACCCGACCGCACCGCACCTCACCGGCACCCGATCGCACCGCACGGGCATCGATAAATCAATTTCTCCGCACCCGACCGCACCGCACCGCATCGCACCCGATTCGCACCGCACGGCACCGCATAAATCAATTTCTCCGCACCCGACCGCACCGCACCGCACCGCACCCGATCGCACCGCACGGCACCGCATAAATCAATTCTCCGCACCCGACCGCATCGCACCGCACCGCTACCCGACCGCACCGCACGGCATCCGCATAAATCAATTTCTCCGCACCCGACCGCATCGCACCGCACCGCCGCACCGACCGCACCGCACGGCACCGCATAAATCAATTTCTCCGCACCCGACCGACCACACCGCACCGCACCCGAATCGCACCGCACGGGCACCGCATAAATCAATTTCTCCGCACCCGACCGCACCCGCACCGCACCGCACCCCCCGATCGCACCGCACGGCAACCGCATAAATCAATTTTCTCCGCACCCGACCGCACCGCACCTCACCGCACCCGATCGCACCGCACGGCACTCGCATAAATCAATTTCTCCGCACCCGACCGCACCGCACCGCATCGCACCGATCGCACCGCACGCACCGCCATAAATCAATTTCTCCGCACCCGACCGCAACCGCACCGCACCGCACCCGATCGACACCGCACGCACCGCATAAATACAATTTCTCCGCACCCGACCGCACCGCACCGCATCCGCACCCGATCGCACCGCACGGCACCGCATAAATCAATTTCTCCGCACCCGACCGCACCGCACCGCACCGCACCCGATCGCACCGCACGGCATCGCATAAATCAATTTCTCCGCACCCGACCGCACCGCACCGCACCGCACCCGATCGCACCGCACGGCACCGCATAAATCAATTTCTCCGCACCCGACCGCACCGCACCGCACCGCACCCGATCGCACCGCACGGCACCGCATAAATCAATTTCTCCGCACCCGCGCACCGCACCGCAACCGCACCCGATCGCACCGCATAAATCAATTTCTCCGCACCGACCGCACCGCACGCACCGCACCCGATCGCACCGCACGGCACCGCATAAATCAATTCTCCGCACCCGACCGCACCGCACCGCACCGCACCCGATCGCACCGCACGGCACCGCATAAATCAATTTCTCCGCACCCGACCGCACCGCACCGCACCCGATCGCACCGCACGGCACGCATAAATCAATTTCTCCGCACCCGACCGCACCGCACCGCACCTAACCGCCCGCATAAATCAATTTCTCCGCACCCGACCGCACCGCACCGCACCGCACCCGACTCGCACCGCACGGCACCGCATAAATCAATTTCTCCGCACCCGACCGCATCGACCGCACCCGCACCGCACCCGATCGCACCGCACGGCACCGCATAAATCAATTTCTCCGCACCCGACCGCACCGCACCTCACCGCACCCGATCGCACCGCACGGCATCGCATAAATCAATTTCTCCGCACCCGACCGCACCGCACCGCATCGCACCCGATCGCACCGCACGGCACCGCATAAATCAATTTCTCCGCACCCGACCGCACCGCACCGCACCGCACCCGATCGCACCGCACGGCACCGCATAAATCAATTTCTCCGCACCCGACCGCACCGCACCGCACCGCACCCGATCGCCCGCACGGCACCGCATAAATCAATTTCTCCGCACCCGACCGCACCGCACCGCACCGCACCCGATCGCACCGCACGGCACCGCATAAATCAATTTCTCCGCACCCGACCGCACCGCACCGCACCGCACCCGATCGCACCGCACGGCACCGCATAAATCAATTTCTCCGCACCCGACCGCACCGCACCGCACCGCACCCGATCGCACCGCACGGCACCGCATAAATCAATTTCTCCGCACCCGACCGCACCGCACCGCACCGCACCCGATCGCACCGCACGGCACCGCATAAATCAATTTCTCCGCACCCGACCGCACCGCACCGCACCGCACCCGATCGCACCGCACGGCACCGCATAAATCAATTTCTCCGCACCCGACCGCATCGCACCGCACCCGACCGCACCGCACAGCACCGCATAAATCAATTTCTCCGCACCCGACCGCACCGCACCGCACCGCACCTAACCGCACCGCATAAATCAATTTCTCCGCACCAACCGCATCGCACCGCACCCGACCGCACCGCACCGCACCACACCGCACCGCATAAATTAATTTCTCCGCACCCGACCGCATCGCACCGCACCCGACCGCACCGCACCGCACCGCACGGCACAGCATAAATCAATTTCTCCGCCACCCGACGCACCGCACCGCCATCCACCTATCGCACCGCACGGCCACCGCATAAAGCAATTTCTCCGCACCGACCGCGCCGCACCGCATCCGCACCCGATCCGACCGCACGGCACCGCATATCAATCAATTTCTCCGCACCCGACCGCACCGCACCGAACCGCACCCCGATCGCACCCGCACGGCACGCATAAATCATTTCTCCGCAACCCGACCGCACCGCACCTCACCGCCCCTGATGGCACCGCACGGCATCGGCATAAATCAATTTCTCCTGCACCATGACCGCAACGCACCGCATCAGTCCACCCGATCGCACCGCACGGCACCGCATAAATCAATTTCTCCGCACCCGACCGCACCGCACCGCACCGCACCCGATCGCACCGCACGGCACCGCATAAATCAATTTCTCCGCACCCGACCGCACCGCACCGCACCGCACCCGATCTCACCGCACGGCACCGCATAAATCAATTTCTCCGCACCCGACCGCACCGCACCGCACCGCACCCGATCGCACGCACGGCACCGCATAAATCAATTTCTCCGCACCCGACCGCACCGCACTCTACACGCACCCGATCGCACCGCACGGCATCGCATAAATCATTTCTCCGCACCCGACCGACCGAAAATCACGCACCCGATCCGCACCGCACGGCATAGAAAAATCAATTTCTGCCGCACCCGAACGCACCGCACCGCATCGCACCCTGAATCGCCCCGCACGGCACCGCCATAAATCAATTTCTCCGCACCTCCGACCGCACCGGCACCTCAACGAACCCGATCGCACCGCACGCATAGCATTCAACACTCAATTTATCCGCCACGACCCAGCACCGCACCGCTCCGCACCGCACGCACCGCAACCGATCGCACCCGCAGCACGCATAAAATCAATTTTCTCCGCACCCGACCGCACCGCACCTCACCGCAACCCGATCAGCACTGCACGCATCGCATTAATCAATTTCTCCGCACCCGACCGCACCGCACCTCACCGACCGATCGCACCGCACCGACCGCACCGATCGCACCGCACGCATCGCATAAATCAATTTCTCCGCACCCGACCGCACCGCACCGCACCGCACCCGATCGCACCGCACGGCACCGCATAAATCAATTTCTCCGCACCCGACCGCACCGCACCTCACCGCACCCGATCGCACCGCACGGCATCGCATAAATCAATTTCTCCGCACCCGACCGCACCGCACCGCACCGCACCCGATCGCACCGCACGGCACATCGCATAAATCAATTTCTCCGCACCCGACCGCACCGCACCGCACCGCACCCGATCGCACCGCACGGCACCGCATAAATCAATTTCTCCGCACCCGACCGCACCGCACCGCACCGCACATCACCCGATCGCACCGCACGGCACCGCATAAATCAATTTCTCCGCACCCGACCGCACCGCACCGCACCGACCCGATCGCACGCACGGCACCGCATAAATCAATTTCTCCCCCGCACCCGACCGCACCGCACCCGATCGCACCGCACGGCATCGCATAAATCAATTTCTCCGCACCCGACCGCACCGCACCGCACCGCACCCGATCGCACCGCACGGCACCGCATAAATCAATTTCTCCGCAACCCACCGCACCGCACCGCACCGCACCGATCGCACCGCACGGCACCGCATAAATCAATTTCTCCGCACCCGGCACCGCACCGCACCGCACCCGATCGCACCGCACGGCACCGCATAAATCATTTCTCCGCACCCGACCCACCGCACCGCACCGCACCGCACCAACCGCACCGCATAAATCAATTTCTCCGCACCCGACCGCACCGCACCGCACCCGACCGCACCGCACGGCACCGCATAAATCAATTTCTCCGCACCCGACCGCACAGCACCGCACCGCACCGCACCGCACCAGCATAAATCAATTTCTCCGCACCCGACCGCACCGCACCGCACCGATCGCACCGCACGGCACCGCATAAATCAATTCTCCGCACCCGACCGCACCGCACCGCACCCGACCGCACCGCACAGCACCGCACGGCACCGCATAAATCAATTTCTCCGCACCCGACCGCACCGCACCGCACCGCACCCGATCGCACCGCACGGCACCGCATAAATCAATTTCTCCGCACCCGACCGCACCGCACCGCACCGCACCCGATCGCACCGCACGGCACCGCATAAATCAATTTCTCCGCACCCGACGCACCGCACCGCACCGCACCCGATCGCACCGCACGGCACCGCATCATAAATCAATTTCTCCGCACCCGACCGCACCGCACCGCACCGCACCCGATCGCACCGCACGGCACCGCATAAATCAATTCTCCGCACCCGACCGCACCGCACCGCACGCACCGATCGCACCGCACGGCACCGCATAAATCAATTCTCCGCACCCGACCGCACCGCACCGCACCGCACCCGATCGCACCGCACGGCACCGCATAAATCAATTTCTCCGCACCCGACCGCACAGCACCGCACCCGATCGCACCGCACGGCACCGCATAAATCAATTTCTCCGCACCCGACCGCACCCGCACCGCACCGCACCCGATCGCACCGCACGGCACCGCATAAATCAATTTCTCCGCACCCGACCGCAACCGCACCGACACCGCACCCGATCGCACCGCACGGCACCGCATAAATCAATTTCTCGCACCCGACCGCACCGCACCGACCGCACCGCACCGCACGCACGGCACCGCATAAATCAATTTCTCCGCACCCGACCGCACCGCACCGCACCGCACCCGATCGCACCGCACGGCACCGCATAAATCAATTTCTCCGCACCCGACCGCACCGCACCGCACCGCACCCGATCGCACCGCACGGCACCGCATAAATCAATTTCTCCGCACCCGACCGCACCGCACCGCACCGCACCGCACACCCGATCGCACCGCACGGCACCGCATAAATCAATTTCTCCGCACCCGACCGCACCGCACCGCACCGCCCCGATCGCACCGCACGGCACCGCATAAATCAATTTCTCCGCACCCGACCGCACCGCACCCCGCACCGCACCCGATCGCACCGCACCGGCACCGCATATAAATCATTTCTCCGCACCCGACCGCACCGCACCCACCGCACCCGATCGCACCGCACGGCACCGCATAAATCAATTTCTCCGCACCCGACCGCACCGCACCGCACCCGATCGCACCGCACGGCACCGCATAAATCAATTTCTCCGCACCCGACCGCACGCACGCACCGCACCGATCGCACCGCACGGCACCGCATAAATCAATTTCTCCGCACCCGACCACCGCACCGCACCGCACCGATCGCACCGCACGGCACCGCATAAATCAATTTCTCCGCACCCGACCGCACCCGCACCCGCACCGCACCCGACCGCACCGCACAGCACCGCATAAATCAATTTCTCCGCACCCGACCGCACCGCACCGCCACCGCACCGCACGGCACCGCATAAATCAATTTCTCCGCACCC
>CM019167.2:95620363-95678807 GCA_009739505.2 Apolygus lucorum | reverse complement strand
TACTCTAGTTTTCGAGAAAAATCGATTTTTCCGTCGGAAAAGTCGCATTTCAAGTTGGTTTTTTTTAAACTTTTGACAACGATTTCCGCTAGATTTTTTCACGCTGAATCCAACGCCGTCAACAAAAATGTTCTACGACCTCTAGTTTTCGAGAAAAATCGATTTTTCCGTCGGAAAAGTCGCATTTTCAAGTTGGTTTTTTCAACTTTTGACAACGATTTCCGATAGATTTTTCACGCTGAATCCAACGCCGTCAACAAAATGTTCTACGACCTCTAGTTTTCGAGAAAAATCGATTTTTCCGTCGGAAAAGTCGCATTTTCAAGTTGGTTTTTTTCAACTTTTGACAACGATTTTCCGATAGATTTTTTCACGCTGAATCCACGCCGTCAACAAAAATGTTCTACGACCTCCTAGTTTTAGAGAAAAATCGATTTTTCCGTCGGAAAGTCGCATTTTCAAGTTGGTTTTTTCAACTTTTGACAACGATTTCCGATAGATTTTTTCACGCTGAATCCAACGCCGTCAACAAAAATGTTCTACGACCTCTAGTTTTCGAGAAAAATCGATTTTTCCGTCGGAAAGTCGCAGTTTCAAGTTGGTTTTTTTCAACTTTTGACAACGATTTCCGATAGATTTTTTCACGCTGAATCCAACGCCGTCAACAAAAATGTTCTACGACCTCTAGTTTTCGAGAAAAATCGATTTTTCCGTCGGAAAAGTCGCATTTTCAAGTTGGTTTTTTTTAAACGTTTGACAACGATTTCCGATAGATTTTTTCACGCTGAATCCAACGCCGTCAACAAAATGTTCTACGACCTCTAGTTTTCGAGAAAAAATCGATTTTTCCGTCGGAAAAGTCGCATTTTTCAAGTTGGTTTTTTTCAACTTTTGACAACGATTTCCGATAGATTTTTTCACGCTGAATCCAACGCCGTCAACAAAAATGTTCTACGACCTCTAGTTTTCGAGAAAAATCGATTTTTCCGTCGGAAAAGTCGCATTTCAAGTTGGTTTTTTTAAACTTTTGACAACGATTTCCGATAGATTTTTTCACGCTGAATCCAACGCCGTCAACAAAAATGTTCTACGACCTCTAGTTTTCGAGAAAAATCGATTTTTCCGTCGGAAAAGTCGCAGTTTTCAAGTTGGTTTTTTTCAACTTTTGACAACGATTTCCGATAGATTTTTCACGCTGAATCCAACGCCGTCAACAAAAATGTTCTACGACCTCTAGTTTTCGAGAAAAATCGATTTTTCCGTCGGAAAAGTCGCATTTTCAAGTTGGTTTTTTTCAACTTTTGACAACGATTTCCGATAGATTTTTTTCACGCTGAATCCAACGCCGTCAACAAAAATGTTCTACGACCTCTAGTTTTCGAGAAAAATCGATTTTTCCGTCGGAAAAGTCGCATTTTCAAGTTGGTTTTTTTCAAACTTTTGACAACGATTTCCGATAGATTTTTTCACGCTGAATCCAACGCCGTCAACAAAAATGTTCTACGACCTCTAGTTTTCGAGAAAAATCGATTTTTCCGTCGGAAAAGTCGCATTTTCAAGTTGGTTTTTTTCAAACTTTTGACAACGATTTCCGATAGATTTTTTCACGCTGAATCCAACGCCGTCAACAAAAATGTTCTACGACCTCTAGTTTTCGAGAAAAATCGATTTTTCCGTCGGAAAAGTCGCATTTTCAAGTTGGTTTTTTTCAACTTTTGACAACGATTTCCGATAGATTTTTTCACGCTGAATCCAACGCCGTCAACAAAAATGTTCTACGACCTCTAGTTTTCGAGAAAAATCGATTTTTCCGTCGGAAAAGTCGCAGTTTCAAGTTGGTTTTTTTCAACTTTTGACAACGATTTCCGATAGATTTTTTCACGCTGAATCCAACGCCGTCAACAAAAATGTTCTACGACCTCTAGTTTTCGAGAAAAATCGATTTTTCCGTCGGAAAAGTCGCATTTTCAAGTTGGTTTTTTTCAAATTTGACAACGATTTCCGATAGATTTTTTCACGCTGAATCCAACGCCGTCAACAAAAATGTTCTACGACCTCTAGTTTTCGAGAAAAAATCGATTTTTCCGTCGGAAAAGTCGCATTTTCAAGTTGGTTTTTTTCAACTTTTGACAACGATTTCCGATAGATTTTTTCACGCTGAATCCAACGCCGTCAACAAAAATGTTCTACGACCTCTAGTTTTCGAGAAAAATCGATTTTTCCGTCGGAAAAGTCGCAGTTTCAAGTTGGTTTTTTTCAACTTTTGACAACGATTTCCGATAGATTTTTTCACGCTGAATCCAACGCCGTCAACAAAATGTTCTACGACCTCTAGTTTTCGAGAAAAATCGATTTTTCCGTCGGAAAAGTCGCAGTTTCAAGTTGGTTTTTTTCAACTTTTGACAACGATTTCCGATAGATTTTTTCACGCTGAATCCAACGCCGTCAACAAAAATGTTCTACGACCTCTAGTTTTCGAGAAAAATCGATTTTTCCGTCGGAAAAGTCGCATTTCAAGTTGGTTTTTTTCAACGTTTGACAACGATTTCCGATAGATTTTTTCACGCTGAATCCAACGCCGTCAACAAAAATGTTCTACGACCTCTAGTTTTAGAGAAAAATCGATTTTTCCGTCGGAAAAGTCGCATTTTCAAGTTGGTTTTTTTCAACTTTGACAACGATTTCCGCTAGATTTTTTCACGCTGAATCCAACGCCGTCAACAAAAATGTTCTACGACCTCTAGTTTTCGAGAAAAATCGATTTTTCCGTCGGAAAAGTCGCATTTTCAAGTTGGTTTTTTTTAAACTTTTGACAACGATTTCCGCTAGATTTTTTCACGCTGAATCCAACGCCGTCAACAAAAATGTTCTACGACCTCTAGTTTTTCGAGAAAAATCGATTTTTCCGTCGGAAAAGTCGCATTTTCAAGTTGGTTTTTTTAAAACTTTTGACAACGATTTCCGCTAGATTTTTTCACGCTGAATCCAACGCCGTCAACAAAAATGTTCTACGACCTCTAGTTTTCGAGAAAAATCGATTTTTCCGTCGGAAAAGTCGCATTTTCAAGTTGGTTTTTTTCAACTTTTGACAACGATTTCCGATAGATTTTTTCACGCTGAATCCAACGCCGTCAACAAAAATGTTCTACGACCTCTAGTTTTCGAGAAAAATCGATTTTTCCGTCGGAAAAGTCGCAGTTTCAAGTTGGTTTTTTTTCAACTTTTGACAACGATTTCCGATAGATTTTTTCACGCTGAATCCAACGCCGTCAACAAAAATGTTCTACGACCTCTAGTTTTCGAGAAAAATCGATTTTTCCGTCGGAAAAGTCGCATTTTCAAGTTGGTTTTTTTCAACGTTTGACAACGATTTCCGCTAGATTTTTTCACGCTGAATCCAACGCCGTTAACAAAAATGTTCTACGACCTCTAGTTTTCGAGAAAAATCGATTTTTCCGTCGGAAAAGTCGCATTTTCAAGTTGGTTTTTTTCAACTTTTGACAACGATTTCCGTTAGATTTTTTCACGCTGAATCCAACGCCGTCAACAAAAATGTTCTACGACCTCCAGTTTTCGAGAAAAATCGATTTTTCCGTCGGAAAAGTCGCATTTTCAAGTTGGTTTTTTTAAACTTTTGACAACGATTTCCGCTAGATTTTTTCACGCTGAATCCAACGCCGTCAACAAAAATGTTCTACGACCTCTAGTTTTCGAGAAAAATCGATTTTTCCGTCGGAAAAGTCGCATTTTCAAGTTGGTTTTTTTAAACTTTTGACAACGATTTCCGCTTCTCCGCACCCGACCGCACCGCACTGCATCGCACCCGATCGCACCGCACGGCACCGCATAAATCAATTTCTCCGCACCCGACCGCACCGCACCGCACCGCACCCGATCGCACCGCACAGCACCGCATAAATCAATTTCTCCGCACCCGACCGCACCGCACCGCATCGCACCCGATCGCACCGCACGGCACCGCATAAATCAATTTCTCCGCACCCGACCGCACCGCACCGCACCGCACCCGATCCGCACCGCACGGCACCGCATAAATCAATTTCTCCGCACCCGACCGCACCGCACCGCACCGCACCCGATCGCACCGCACGGCACCGCATAAATCAATTTCTCCGCACCCGACCGCACCGCACCTCACCGCACCCGATCGCACCGCACAGCATCGCATAAATCAATTTCTCCGCACCCGACCGCACCGCACCGCACCGCACCCGATCGCACCGCACGGCACCGCATAAATCAATTTCTCCGCACCCGACCGCACCGCACCCCACCGCACCCGATCGCACCGCACGGCATCGCATAAATCAATTTCTCCGCACCCGACCGCACCGCACCGCACCCGATCGCACCGCACGGCACCGCATAAATCAATTTCTCCGCACCCGACCGCACCGCACCGCACCGCACCCGATCGCACCGCACGGCAACCGCATAAATCAATTTCTCCGCCACCCGACCGCATCGCACCGCACCCGACCGCACCGCACAGCACCGCATAAATCAATTTCTCCGCACCCGACCGCACCGCACCGCACCGCACCTAACCGCACCGCACGGCACCGCATAAATCAATTTCTCCGCACCCGACCGCACCGCACCTCACCGCACCCGATCGCACCGCACGGCATCGCATAAATCAATTTCTCCCCACCCGACCGCACCGCACCTCACCGCACCCGATCGCACCGCACGGCATCGCATAAATCAATTTCTCCGCACCCGACCGCACCGCACTGCATCGCACCCGATCGCACCGCACGGCACCGCATAAATCAATTTCTCCGCACCCGACCGCACCGCACCGCACCGCACCCGATCGCACCGCACAGCACCGCATAAATCAATTTCTCCGCACCCGACCGCACCGCACCGCATCGCACCCGATCGCACCGCACGGCACCGCATAAATCAATTTCTCCGCACCCGACCGCACCGCACCCCACCGCACCCGATCGCACCGCACGGCATCGCATAAATCAATTTCTCCGCACCCGACCGCACCGCACCGCACCCGATCGCACCGCACGGCACCGCATAAATCAATTTCTCCGCACCCGACCGCACCGCACCGCACCGCACCCGATCGCACCGCACGGCACCGCATAAATCAATTTCTCCGCACCCGACCGCACCGCACCCCACCGCACCCGATCGCACCGCACGGCATCGCATAAATCAATTTCTCCGCACCCGACCGCACCGCACCGCACCCGATCGCACCGCACGGCACCGCATAAATCAATTTCTCCGCACCCGACCGCACCGCACCGCACCGCACCCGATCGCACCGCACGGCACCGCATAAATCAATTTCTCCGCACCCGACCGCACCGCACCTCACCGCACCCGATCGCACCGCACGGCATCGCATAAATCAATTTCTCCGCACCCGACCGCACCGCACTGCATCGCACCCGATCGCACCGCACGGCACCGCATAAATCAATTTCTCCGCACCCGACCGCACCGCACCGCACCGCACCGATCGCACCGCACAGCACCGCATAAATCAATTTCTCCGCACCCGACCGCACCGCACTGCATCGCACCTGATCGCACCGCACGGCACCGCATAAATCAATTTCTCCGCACCCGACCGCACCGCACCCCACCGCACCCGATCGCACCGCACGGCATCGCATAAATCAATTTCTCCGCACCCGACCGCACCGCACCGCACCCGATCGCACCGCACGGCACCGCATAAATCAATTTCTCCGCACCCGACCGCACCGCACCGCACCGCACCCGATCGCACCGCACGGCACCGCATAAATCAATTTCTCCGCACCCGACCGCATCGCACCGCACCCGACCGCACCGCACAGCACCGCATAAATCAATTTCTCCGCACCCGACCGCACCGCACCGCACCGCACCTAACCGCACCGCACGGCACCGCATAAATCAATTTCTCCGCACCCGACCGCACCGCACCTCACCGCACCCGATCGCACCGCACGGCATCGCATAAATCAATTTCTCCGCACCCGACCGCACCGCACCTCACCGCACCCGATCGCACCGCACGGCATCGCATAAATCAATTTCTCCGCACCCGACCGCACCGCACCTGCATCGCACCCGATCGCACCGCACGGCACCGCATAAATCAATTTCTCTGCACCCGACCGCATCGCACCGCACCCGACCGCACCGCACGCACCGCACGGCACCGCATAAATCAATTTCTCCGCACCCGACCGCACCGCACCGCACCGCACCCGATCGCACCGCACAGCACCGCATAAATCAATTTCTCCGCACCCGACCGCACCGCACCTCACCGCACCCGATCGCACCGCACGGCATCGCATAAATCAATTTCTCCGCACCCGACCGCACCGCACCGCATCGCACCCGATCGCACCGCACGGCACCGCATAAATCAATTTCTCCGCACCCGACCGCACCGCACCGCACCGCACCCGATCGCACCGCACGGCACCGCATAAATCAATTTCTCCGCACCCGACCGCACCGCACCGCACCGCACCCAATCGCACCGCACGGCACCGCATAAATCAATTTCTCCGCACCCGACCGCACCGCACCTCACCGCACCCGATCGCACCGCACAGCATCGCATAAATCAATTTCTCCGCACCCGACCGCACCGCACCCGATCGCACCGCACGGCACCGCATAAATCAATTTCTCCGCACCCGACCGCACCGCACCCCACCGCACCCGATCGCACCGCACGGCATCGCATAAATCAATTTCTCCGCACCCGACCGCACCGCACCGCACCCGATCGCACCGCACGGCACCGCATAAATCAATTTCTCCGCACCCGACCGCACCGCACCGCACCGCACCCGATCGCACCGCACGGCACCGCATGAATCAATTTCTCCGCACCCGACCGCATCGCACCGCACCCGACCGCACCGCACAGCACCGCATAAATCAATTTCTCCGCACCCGACCGCACCGCACCGCACCGCACCTAACCGCACCGCACGGCACCGCATAAATCAATTTCTCCGCACCCGACCGCACCGCACCTCACCGCACCCGATCGCACCGCACGGCATCGCATAAATCAATTTCTCCGCACCCGACCGCACCGCACCTCACCGCACCCGATCGCACCGCACGGCATCGCATAAATCAATTTCTCCGCACCCGACCGCACCGCACTGCATCGCACCCGATCGCACCGCACGGCACCGCATAAATCAATTTCTCCGCACCCGACCGCACCGCACCGCACCGCACCCGATCGCACCGCACAGCACCGCATAAATCAATTTCTCCGCACCCGACCGCACCGCACCGCATCGCACCCGATCGCACCGCACGGCACCGCATAAATCAATTTCTCCGCACCCGACCGCACCGCACCGCACCGCACCCGATCGCACCGCACGGCACCGCATAAATCAATTTCTCCGCACCCGACCGCACCGCACCGCACCGCACCCGATCGCACCGCACGGCACCGCATAAATCAATTTCTCCGCACCCGACCGCACCGCACCTCACCGCACCCGATCGCACCGCACAGCATCGCATAAATCAATTTCTCCGCACCCGACCGCACCGCACTGCATCGCACCCGATCGCACCGCACGGCACCGCATAAATCAATTTCTCCGCACCCGACCGCACCGCACCGCACCGCACCCGATCGCACCGCACAGCACCGCATAAATCAATTTCTCCGCACCCGACCGCACCGCACCGCATCGCACCCGATCGCACCGCACGGCACCGCATAAATCAATTTCTCCGCACCCGACCGCACCGCACCGCACCGCACCCGATCGCACCGCACGGCACCGCATAAATCAATTTCTCCGCACCCGACCGCACCGCACCTCACCGCACCCGATCGCACCGCACGGCATCGCATAAATCAATTTCTCCGCACTGACCGCACCGCACCGCATCGCACCCGATCGCACCGCACGGCACCGCATAAATCAATTTCTCCGCACCCGACCGCACCGCACCGCACCGCACCCGATCGCACCGCACGGCACCGCATAAATCAATTTCTCCGCACCCGACCGCACCGCACCGCACCGCACCCGATCGCACCGCACGGCACCGCATAAATCAATTTCTCCGCACCCGACCGCACCGCACCTCACCGCACCCGATCGCACCGCACAGCATCGCATAAATCAATTTCTCCGCACCCGACCGCACCGCACCGCACCGCACCCGATCGCACCGCACGGCACCGCATAAATCAATTTCTCCGCACCCGACCGCACCGCACCCCACCGCACCCGATCGCACCGCACGGCATCGCATAAATCAATTTCTCCGCACCCGACCGCACCGCACCGCACCCGATCGCACCGCACGGCACCGCATAAATCAATTTCTCCGCACCCGACCGCACCGCACCGCACCGCACCCGATCGCACCGCACGGCACCGCATAAATCAATTTCTCCGCACCCGACCGCATCGCAACCGCACCCGACCGCACCGCACCGCACCGCACCTAACCGCACCGCACGGCACCGCATAAATCAATTTCTCCGCACCCGACCGCACCGCACCTCACCGCACCCGATCGCACCGCACGGCATCGCATAAATCAATTTCTCCGCACCCGACCGCACCGCAACCTCACCGCACCCGATCGCACCGCACGGCATCGCATAAATCAATTTCTCCGCACCCGACCGCACCGCACCGCACCGCACCCGATCGCACCGCACGGCACCGCATAAATCAATTTCTCCGCACCCGACCGCATCGCACCGCACCCGACCGCACCGCACAGCACCGCATAAATCAATTTCTCCGCACCCGACCGCACCGCACCGCACCGCACCTAACCGCACCGCACGGCACCCGCATAAATCAATTTCTCCGCACCCGACCGCACCGCACCTCACCGCACCTAACCGCACCGCACGGCACCGCATAAATAAATTTCTCCGCACCCGACCGCACCGCACCTCACCGCACCCGATCGCACCGCACGGCACCGCATAAATCAATTTCTCCGCACCCGACCGCACCGCACCCCACCGCACCCGATCGCACCGCACGGCATCGCATAAATCAATTTCTCCGCACCCGACCGCACCGCACCGCACCCGATCGCACCGCACGGCACCGCATAAATCAATTTCTCCGCACCCGACCGCACCGCACCGCACCGCACCCGATCGCACCGCACGGCACCGCATAAATCAATTTCTCCGCACCCGACCGCATCGCACCGCACCCGACCGCACCGCACAGCACCGCATAAATCAATTTCTCCGCACCCGACCGCACCGCACCGCACCGCACCTAACCGCACCGCACGGCACCGCATAAATCAATTTCTCCGCACCCGACCGCACCGCACCTCACCGCACCCGATCGCACCGCACGGCATCGCATAAATCAATTTCTCCGCACCCGACCGCACCGCACCTCACCGCACCCGATCGCACCGCACGGCATCGCATAAATCAATTTCTCCGCACCCGACCGCACCGCACTGCATCGCACCCGATCGCACCGCACGGCACCGCATAAATCAATTTCTCCGCACCCGACCGCACCGCACCGCACCGCACCCGATCGCACCGCACAGCACCGCATAAATCAATTTCTCCGCACCCGACCGCACTGCACCGCACCGCACCCGATCGCACCGCACGGCACCGCATAAATCAATTTCTCTGCACCCGACCGCATCGCACCGCACCCGACCGCACCGCACCGCACCGCACGGCACCGCATAAATCAATTTCTCCGCACCCGACCGCACCGCACCGCACCGCACCCGATCGCACCGCACAGCACCGCATAAATCAATTTCTCCGCACCCGACCGCACCGCACTTCACCGCACCCGATCGCACCGCACGGCACCGCATAAATCAATTTCTCCGCACCCGACCGCACCGCACCGCATCGCACCCGATCGCACCGCACGGCACCGCATAAATCAATTTCTCCGCACCCGACCGCACCGCACCGCACCGCACCCGATCGCACTGCACGGCACCGCATAAATCAATTTCTTCGCACCCGACCGCACCGCACCGCACCCGATCGCACCGCACGGCACCGCATAAATCAATTTCTCCGCACCCGACCGCACCGCACCTCACCGCACCCGATCGCACCGCACAGCATCGCATAAATCAATTTCTCCGCACCCGACCGCACCGCACCGCACCGCACCCGATCGCACCGCACGGCACCGCATAAATCAATTTCTCCGCACCCGACCGCACCGCACCCCACCGCACCCGATCGCACCGCACGGCATCGCATAAATCAATTTCTCCGCACCCGACCGCACCGCACCGCACCCGATCGCACCGCACCGATCGCACCGCTTATAAAATAGGTAGATTCTAATTGAATTTTTAACTATTTTATTAAATGTGTGTCTGCATAAAAACTTCCTAAAATGAAGAAAACCCCTAAAATTGATAATTTTTTGCTAAAATAATTGTGCTGATAATGCTCTTTTTTATACCAACTTACCTGCTATTACCTGAGAAAATATTTACCACGAATTTACGATTGTTTATATCCGTAATCGACATCGACGGTAGGAGTGAATATGACGTGGTAGATGAAAATTTTAACATAAAATTGACTCAAAGAAATATGAATGTGGAGGTAGATAAATAAATTACGTCATGAATCTTACGTTTTATTGAATACCTACAATAATATTATGTTCATTCAGTCTTATAACGTACATGAAACTTTACATGAGTAAAACAGCGATTCATAAATTTTGAAGTGATATTAGGTTTTTTTTACCCTTGAGAGTGAAATACATCTATTTTGTTCTGAAAAGACATCGAGAACTCCGAAGTTTTCGTTAGTAGGGGTTAGGTACTTGTTTCCCGGAATCTGTAACAATAATGTATACCGCACACAATTAGGCAGTTAGCTATGGACTTCTCACTTTAAGTAGTTGAAGGTACCAATAAGTATGGATGTGTGAGTATAAACGATAAATAACAAGACGATTCATTACCTTGTAGTAAGATGGACAGGCAGTTGATTATTCGAAGCATCGTGGACGGACGAAATTCATACCAACGTGACTGATGAATTCGATTTATGAAAAGTAATTCTTTCCATTTATCATTATTCCATGATACAAAAGCACGAATCACGAGAAAAATTCCGTTTTTACGCGTCATTCCTTTGTATATTCACCACGGCAAAAAATATGAATCCGACATTTTGCAAACTGCAGTGAACTTCATCTATCCGTGATAACAATTGGAAACTATAATCAATACGTCTTCCCATTGGCTAAAAATCACGCGTTGCTACGTTTCGCTCGCTCTAGACCGAAATATTGTCGGATCACATAGCGACGTCGTTATTTTGAAATGCAACGACCAAACTTCGCTATGCCCGATTAGAGAATTCCAATGTCGTTATCGACCTGTCGTTGCACGGGAGGGATACCGAATCCGACGCCATAACGTCAACCAAATAGCGAGTTACAGAATCGACCTGCTGGCCTACCTACTATATTACTCCAAGCAACTTGGGAGGCGTTTCGAGATTCTTCGCTCGGTCCTTTCGCAATGCAATTCAGCAGAATTGATTGTGAGAGCGACTATATGCGATGGCCACTCAGTTAATAGAAAGGTCTAATAACTTCTGGTCTCCTCTTCTCATCAACCCTGGTTTACCTGTGATGGGAATAAGATTTTCACCCTTTTCGATCCTCCACACCTTCTCAAATGTACAAGAAATATGTTTGTGAATCACGATCTGACGATTGAAACTGTAAGTATAAAACTGGTGTGTACTCATTTACGTTATTATTGTTTTGTTTGGTTGTATCTATTCATGATACATTTATGTTGTAGGACATCTATTTTAACGGGGAAGAAGCCGTCATGAGCTTCGTTCGTAGTGCAGTCCGGGACAGTTCTAGAACAGTCCGGGCATGCGCAGTAGGGCTTTACGCGTTCGCAGTGCACAAATTCCGAGTTCTGGAACTGAGTTCGCTGTTCGCAGTGACTTTCGGACACAGTTCCGGACTAGTTCGGAACTCGGTTCTGGCGTTCCGGATTTTTTCTCGAACTCGTTATCAGAACTCCGGACACCTACAAAGGAGCTCTCTGGTGAGGGTTTCAAGGAACTTTAATAAGAGGCGGGTACGTGGCTCATGAGGCATTTTTTGAATTTTTATAGTACGTATTTGCAACGTTAAAACCCTCTGTTACTCACGAAGTGCGCTGGAAACCATTAAATTGTTCCACTTTTGTCGGTTTTTTAAAACTATTATATTATTTGTTTTTATTATGATTTCAATAATTTATGCCAAGTAACTTTTTGATGTAGATTAAATTTGCTACTGTTTGACATCAACCTAAGCTCTGTAGTTAGAATAAATAACGGAGATACAATTCAAAATAAATAATTTATTCCATTTCTCAAAAATGAATTAAAACCAAAAAAGTAGTAACTACCTTTCTTATTTTAATTTTGGTAAAAAGCCAGTTTTTTTCAGATTCATTCATAGCAAATAACTCCGAATTGATTTTGGTTTATTATTTTAAAAATACCCTTTAGAATAGAACAAGAAAAAAATTACACCCCTCCTTCAAAATTTGATGGTTTAGGTTTCAAGGTAGGTACGTACAGTAAATAAATAAAAATAAATTTTTCCGTATGTCCTTAGGTAGGTACCATTTGTCCTTCTTGTTTGAAAACTGCCGATGTAAAGGTATTGTTTTTCCACAAAATTTTATTTTATTTAGTACCTATTTAATATAAAATAGAGTTAAATTTAAGTAATGCTTAATAATTGTTCTTCCACAAAATTGTATTTTATATTTAATATTGTATATCTATTAAGTACCTACCTATTTAATATATTATATTTAATATTTTATACTTTATATTAAATAAAATTGAATTTTCAGAATGGAATGAGACCACCCATAGTTTTGTGGGATCAACAGTTTGGTCCATATGAGGAAGGTTGAACTTCAAATAAATCAGAATGTTTATTTCTTCGAAATGAGATTCATGTCAGCTGTCTTCGTTGCAAGCGAGTGATCTATTATAGAAAAAAAATAAACCACTGTGTAATAATTTGCAGCGTTTTATCACAATGAAGGAGAAGGTTAGGCGATAACAGATTAGGTACAGCAGTTCCGAATCATGGAAGCGTTCGCAGTGTAGAAAATCCGAGAACACAGTTCGAAATTCTGGGCGGCCATTTTTCAGAACTCCTCCAGTTCTGGACAAGTTCTAAAACTGCACTACGAACGAACCCATGACTGCGAAGTGGAGCGACATCGTCGAGCTCATGAGGACGACTCTAAAAACCTAACCCGTGCAATTCACAAAATTACTGAACTACTCACATGTCTGTCTGCGAAATTGTTTAAACGTAGTAGTAGGTATGAAGAACTAGTTTTACAGATAATACACTTCATTTATGCTGTAAAAACAGTGAAAAATAATCTAGCAAAAACGTTGTCTGACAAAAGACAAACAAAACTAAACTAAGACGTGGCATAATATAGATGGTGTTGACAAAGATGGCGGACCTAAGATGGATGGATAAGAAATATCTAGGTGGAAGAAGACTGGTTTGATTTGAAAAATGGAGGTACAATGCATTCTAATTTTAAAAAAGTATTGTAGAAAAATGGTGATGATAAATGTATTAATTTCACACAAGTATGCTCCAACATGAAATACATCCACAAGTAGCACAATCCACAAGTAGTTGATTGGAAAATTTGTTGCATTGAGCAAAATTTTGAAAAACGCAAAATAAAAGAAATTGCCTACATGATTAAAAACGGAAACATTAGCATTAATTATAAGCAAGATGTAAAAGGGTTGTCAAATGTATATCTCAAATTACCTAAATAATTACTGTGATCCACTTATTGTTTTAACCTTACTACCAACAAAATACCATACTGTTTTTGTAATTCACACAAGTAGGCTCCACATATTTCAGTCAAACCCAACTCCAGTACTCATCTCTTATAACGTAACGTCGGTGAACAAACTGAGAACCTTGTTATCCAAGTAACATTCCACCAATACTCTATCATCGAACCCGCCAGTCTTCGTTCTCGAAGATCAGCAAGCCAAGGCCTGGACTCAAGACGTTGCCGCCAACTTCTCCATTCTGCCAAGCGAACCAGGGGCCCTATTCTGATTCACTAAACGCACCAGTCGCTAACTTAACCACCGAGTTGCTAACTGAAGCGACATGGATATTATAAACTCAATAGTGTTTCCGATTCATTTTCCAAGAGATTAGTACCGTTAAAATTTACCAATTAAGGTGAATGAACACATTTTGGAAGCGGGAGAGGGAGGGGAATAGATGTATAAATGAATAGATTAGGTTTATTTGTTACCCCCTCCATAAACAACGAAAATTCGAACTTATAATGTTATAAGTTGGAATTGAAAAAAGTTAGAAAATGAAAATGTATCAAATTTATTCATGTGAGTACTCTTTTTTTCGTGAGATTCAAGGCGATGTGAGGGCTCATAATGTGAAGTATTAAATTTTTTACCCCCACCACAAATGTAAATATAGAAGGTATGTTCGGTATGCTAGTTCCAAATCCTCCACATAAAAAATCGTGTAGGTACTTTTTGGAAACAGGGTGATCAGGAGATTCCCATTTTGGCAGAATTACATTTTTTACCCCACCCTAACATACAGTATGTTAGGTATGCTAGTACCAAATCCTCCACATAAATAATCGTGTAGGTACTTTTTGGAAACAGGGTGATCAGGAGATTCACATTTTGGTAGAATTATATATTGTACCCCCACCCTAACATACAGTATGTTAGGTATGCTAGTACCAAATCCTCCACATAAATAATCGTGTAGGTACTTTTTGGAAACAGGGTGATCAGGAGATTCCCATTTTGGCAGAATTACATTTTTTACCCCACCCTAACATACAGTATGTTAGGTATGCTAGTACCAAATCCTCCACATAAATAATCGTGTAGGTACTTTTTGGAAACAGGGTGATCAGGAGATTCACATTTTGGTAGAATTATATATTGTACCCCCACCCTAACATACAGTATGTTAGGTATGCTAGTACCAAATCCTCCACATAAATAATCGTGTAGGTACTTTTTGGAAACAGGGTGATCAGGAGATTCCCATTTTGGCAGAATTAAATTTTTTACCCCACCCTAACATACAGTATGTTAGGTATGCTAGTACCAAATCCTCCACATAAATAATCGTGTAGGTACTTTTTGGAAACAGGGTGATCAGGAGATTCACATTTTGGTAGAATTATATATTGTACCCCCACCCTAACATACAGTATGTTAGGTATGCTAGTACCAAATCCTCCACATAAATAATCGTGTAGGTACTTTTTGGGAACAGGGTGATCAGGAGATTCACATTTTGGTAGAATTATATTTTTTACCCCCACCCTAACATACAGTATGTTAGGTATGCTTGTACCAAATCTTCCAAATAAATAATAGTGTTGGTACTTTTTGGATACAGGGTGATCAGAAGATTCACATTTTGGTAGAATTAAATGCTTAACCCCACCTTAACATACAGTATGTTCGGTACCTACCTATGTTAGATCCAAATCCTCCACAAAAAAATTCGTATAGATACATTTTGGAAACACGATGATTAGGAGATTCACATTTTGGCAGAATTACATTTTTACCTCCACCCTGTTTCCGAAAAGTACCCCCTCGATTTTTTATGTGGAGGATTTGGATCTAACATACCTAACATACTGTATGTTAGGGTGGGGGTAAAAATGTAATTCTGCCAAAATGTGAATCTCCTGATCACCCTGTTTCCAAAAAGTACCTACACGATTATTTATGTGGAGGATTTGGTACTAGCATACCTAACATACTGTATGTTAGGGTGGGGGTAAAACATATAATTCTACCAAAATGTGAATCTCCTGTTCACCTTGTTTCCAAAAAGTACCTACACGATTATTTATGTGGAGGATTTGGTACTGGCATACCTAACATACTGTATGTTAGGGTGGGGGTAAAAAATGTAATTCTACCAAAATGTGAATCTCCTGATCACCCTGTTTCCAAAAAGTACCTACACGATTATTTATGTGGAGGATTTGGTACTAGCATACCTAACATACTGTATGTTAGGGTGGGGGTAAAAAATGTAATTCTACCAAAATGTGAATCTCCTGATCATCCTGTTTCCAAAAAGTACCTACACGATTATTTATGTGGAGGATTTGGTACTAGCATACCTAACATACTGTATGTTAGGGTGGGGGTAAAAAATGTAATTCTACCAAAATGTGAATCTCCTGATCATCCTGTTTCCAAAAAGTACCTACACGATTATTTATGTGGAGGATTTGGTACTAGCATACCTAACATACTGTATGTTAGGGTGGGGGTAAAAAATGTAATTCTACCAAAATGTGAATCTCCTGATCACCCTGTTTCCAAAAAGTACCTACACGATTATTTATGTGGAGGATTTGGTACTAGCATACCTAACATACTGTATGTTAGGGTGGGGGTAAAAAATGTAATTCTACCAAAATGTGAATCTCCTGATCACCCTGTTTCCAAAAAGTACCTACACGATTATTTATGTGGAGGATTTGGTACTAGCATACCTAACATACTGTATGTTAGGGTGGGGGTAAAACATATAATTCTACCAAAATGTGAATCTCCTGTTCACCTTGTTTCCAAAAAGTACCTACACGATTATTTATGTGGAGGATTTGGTACTGGCATACCTAACATACTGTATGTTAGGGTGGGGGTAAAAAATGTAATTCTACCAAAATGTGAATCTCCTGATCACCCTGTTTCCAAAAAGTACCTACACGATTATTTATGTGGAGGATTTGGTACTAGCATACCTAACATACTGTATGTTAGGGTGGGGGTAAAAAATGTAATTCTACCAAAATGTGAATCTCCTGATCATCCTGTTTCCAAAAAGTACCTACACGATTATTTATGTGGAGGATTTGGTACTAGCATACCTAACATACTGTATGTTAGGGTGGGGGTAAAAAATGTAATTCTACCAAAATGTGAATCTCCTGATCATCCTGTTTCCAAAAAGTACCTACACGATTATTTATGTGGAGGATTTGGTACTAGCATACCTAACATACTGTATGTTAGGGTGGGGGTAAAAAATGTAATTCTACCAAAATGTGAATCTCCTGATCATCCTGTTTCCAAAAAGTACCTACACGATTATTTATGTGGAGGATTTGGTACTAGCATACCTAACATACTGTATGTTAGGGTGGGGGTAAAAAATGTAATTCTACCAAAATGTGAATCTCCTGATCACCCTGTTTCCAAAAAGTACCTACACGATTATTTATGTGGAGGATTTGGTACTAGCATACCTAACATACTGTATGTTAGGGTGGGGGTAAAAAATGTAATTCTACCAAAATGTGAATCTCCTGATCACCCTGTTTCCAAAAAGTACCTACACGATTATTTATGTGGAGGATTTGGTACTAGCATACCTAACATACTGTATGTTAGGGTGGGGGTAAAACATATAATTCTACCAAAATGTGAATCTCCTGTTCACCTTGTTTCCAAAAAGTACCTACACGATTATTTATGTGGAGGATTTGGTACTGGCATACCTAACATACTGTATGTTAGGGTGGGGGTAAAAAATGTAATTCTACCAAAATGTGAATCTCCTGATCACCCTGTTTCCAAAAAGTACCTACACGATTATTTATGTGGAGGATTTGGTACTAGCATACCTAACATACTGTATGTTAGGGTGGGGGTAAAAAATGTAATTCTACCAAAATGTGAATCTCCTGATCATCCTGTTTCCAAAAAGTACCTACACGATTATTTATGTGGAGGATTTGGTACTAGCATACCTAACATACTGTATGTTAGGGTGGGGGTAAAAAATGTAATTCTACCAAAATGTGAATCTCCTGATCATCCTGTTTCCAAAAAGTACCTACACGATTATTTATGTGGAGGATTTGGTACTAGCATACCTAACATACTGTATGTTAGGGTGGGGGTAAAAAATGTAATTCTACCAAAATGTGAATCTCCTGATCACCCTGTTTCCAAAAAGTACCTACACGATTATTTATGTGGAGGATTTGGTACTAGCATACCTAACATACTGTATGTTAGGGTGGGGGTAAAAAATGTAATTCTACCAAAATGTGAATCTCCTGATCATCCTGTTTCCAAAAAGTACCTACACGATTATTTATGTGGAGGATTTGGTACTAGCATACCTAACATACTGTATGTTAGGGTGGGGGTAAAAAATGTAATTCTACCAAAATGTGAATCTCCTGATCACCCTGTTTCCAAAAAGTACCTACACGATTATTTATGTGGAGGATTTGGTACTAGCATACCTAACATACTGTATGTTAGGGTGGGGGTAAAAAATGTAATTCTACCAAAATGTGAATCTCCTGATCATCCTGTTTCCAAAAAGTACCTACACGATTATTTATGTGGAGGATTTGGTACTAGCATACCTAACATACTGTATGTTAGGGTGGGGTAAAAAATGTAATTCTGCCAAAATGGGAATCTCCTGATCACCCTGTTTCCAAAAAGTACCTACACGATTATTTATGTGGAGGATTTGGTACTAGCATACCTAACATACTGTATGTTAGGGTGGGGGTAAAAAATGTAATTCTACCAAAATGTGAATCTCCTGATCATCCTGTTTCCAAAAAGTACCTACACGATTATTTATGTGGAGGATTTGGTACTTGCATACCTAACATACTGTATGTTAGGGTGGGGGTAAAAAATGTAATTCTACCAAAATGTGAATCTCCTGATCATCCTGTTTCCAAAAAGTACCTACACGATTATTTATGTGGAGGATTTGGTACTAGCATACCTAACATACTGTATGTTAGGGTGGGGGTAAAAAATGTAATTCTGCCAAAATGGGAATCTCCTGATCACCCTGTTTCCAAAAAGTACCTACACGATTATTTATGTGGAGGATTTGGTACTAGCATACCTAACATACTGTATGTTAGGGTGGGGGTAAAAAATGTAATTCTACCAAAATGTGAATCTCCTGATCATCCTGTTTCCAAAAAGTACCTACACGATTATTTATGTGGAGGATTTGGTACTAGCATACCTAACATACTGTATGTTAGGGTGGGGTAAAAAATGTAATTCTGCCAAAATGGGAATCTCCTGATCACCCTGTTTCCAAAAAGTACCTACACGATTATTTATGTGGAGGATTCGGTACTAGCATACATAACATACTGTATGTTTGGGGTGGGGGTAAAAGATATAGTACCCCTAAATGCAGAAAAATGGTCCCCTATATAATACGTAAATGTTAACGTGGAAAAAAACACGAGAAATCCTCGAAAACCGAAAGATTTTGAGTAACAACTCGGTTGATAACTGAAACCACTTGGTTGATAAATGAAGCGACTGCTCCGGACCAGTCGCTAAGAAAAGAGCCTTCGAAACCACTGAGTTGCTTCAGTTAACCACTGAAACGAGAAAAAGGTGCATTTAGTGAATTAGAATAGGTCGCTATTATAATATCCATATCGCTAACTCCGAAAATTAGCCACCCAGTGGTTTCGGGAAACCACTCAGTTGCTTCGCGAAGCCACTGCGGGCGCGTTTAGTGAATCAGAATAGGGCCCCAGAACGCCGTTCGACCCGGACCGAGGCAAGTCCGCCCCGATCCCTGGCTCCTCTACAAGCTGTGACAGTAAAGGGACTAAAATTTTCCATAAAGCGGGGATGATCTCATAGAAATGAAAGAAGGCCCCAGGCTAGTAGGTTGTAGTGATGCGACATCGACATCGATGTTTTCTAAACATCGATGTTTTTCAATAAACATCGATGTTTTTTATCGATGTTTTCACAACATCGATGTTTCAATCGATGTCGTACTTTCCCCGATTTGTTGTTCCCATTGGTTTTCTCAATGGACAAGTGCTATAAAATAATGAACAATATATACTTTTGTTATTCACTGAGGTGTATTCCTGACTTATGGGGGGTGTAGCTGCTTTAAATATTCATTTGGCGAATGTACTGGGGTAGAAATAGACCTAGTGGCTAGAAATTGATTCATCAGATGAAAAAAAAAAAGTCTATTCGAGTAGGTACCTACAAGCAAACGATCTCGAATATTTGTATAATTATGATCGGGCACATCGATGTTTCCACTCGACATCGATGGTGGATTTCAAAAATATCGATGTTGAGAAACATCGATGTTTTCTATCGATGTCGCATCACTAATAGGTTGAGTATGAGAAAAAAAAAAAAAAAAAACAAATGGATGTACCGCTTTATTAATCAAAATGAATCTGAAACTAAATAAATCTTTATATAGTCGATACTTGACTCAACATTGTCACAGGTATATCCACGAAACTATAATCATAGGTACTACAGCCAAGATAACTCAGGTACTACCTGTAATATCCAAGGTGACATCAGCTGAGAATCAGGTGAGAATCAGCTGATGACACTGACGACCAATGAAACATCATAAAATAAAGCAGTTAACCTTGAAGTGTTTTTATGAATGTTTAAATCCTCCCAGCTCGACAATAATCTCAAAATAATAATTAATAGACTTGGATAAAGAACCCCGAGTTTATTACATGGTGTCAGGTGAATACCTACGAACCTTTTTAAATTCTCGTCCGCGAAAATAACATCATCCGCCGTCGGATGAAAACGGATAACATCGGGAGTTAACCTTTCCTTCCATAAGTGACCGGGACTGAATTAATTACTCGAAGTAATTATGGGAGACGCTCGACCACCACCTCCGTTTAACTACGAGGCCCCAAATCTAAAGAACGAATGGGATATGTGGTTACAGAATTTCACGTATTATTTGACCGCGGCGAAAAAGAAAAATGAGTCGCATGAAGTCAAAACAGCGACCTTGCTCAACCAATTAGGTCCAAAAGGAGTGGAACTTTTCAACACCTTCGTCCAAGATAAAATTTCCATCCCGGATGACGACGGCGTTTATCCGAAAGAAGCTGAAGTGCTCACGAAATTCCCGGAAGTGACCGAAGCCTTCACGGAATATTTCGCACCGAAGAAAAATGTGCTCCACGAGCGTTGTAAGTTCCACAAATTGAATTTGGCACCTGGGCAATCACTTGTAGAATATGCAACCACCCTAAAAACGGCCGCAGCGTCATGCGATTTTGTTGACCGCAACGACATGGTACGCGACCGCCTCGTTTCCCAGATCCCAGACAACAACCTCTTGAGCCGACTTCTTGATGAGGGAGATAAGCTGACACTTGACCGTGCTGTAGAGATGTGCCGCCTCCACGAAAATCGTCAGGTTGAGATCAAGGACTTCGAGAAAGAAACAACCGAAAAACTGGATGCAGTCTACAGAAAAGGTCAGTCAAGTCGATTTAAAAATTTCAAAAAAAGAGACAATCGTAAAATTGTATCCGATGGAGCTCGTACCTACCTCTGTAAAAAGTGCAATACAGAACATGGTTTCAGGAATTGTCCAGCATTCAACACTAAATGTAGTCGATGTGAGAAGTTACATCACTACCCAATTTGCTGCCCCAATAATCAGAACCAATACAAAAATAATAAGCACACTAAAAATCAGCGTAAAGTACGAGCTATCCACCCTGATTCTGATGAAAGTGAAGAAACTTACCTCGATGCAATAACGAAAATAGACAACCTAAGTACTGAAGAACTCAATTGGAATATAATTGGTAAAATTAACCATAACAATGTTCGATTCAAAATTGATTCAGGAAGTCAGGTCAATGTCTTACCCTTAAGAATTTTCGATAAGCTGAAGCACGAAAGTTCAAATAAATTGAAGAAAAGTAAAATTAAGCTTTCCGGCTACAACGGAAATTTCTTGAAAATCGAAGGAGAAATTAAATTACTAACAAAATTTAAACATGTCACTGCGAATGTACAATATGTAATTATTGATACATTGGATAAGCCAATCTTGGGTCTAACTACCTGCCATGAATTGAAAATTTTAAACAAAATAGAAAAACTTGACGTCAATATAAATTTTAATAACAGAGAAAAAGTAATTGAGCAGTATAATGACGTATTTTCAGGCTTAGGAAAGTTTCCTGGGAAACCCTATCGAATATACCTGAAGGATGATGCAACGCCTGTAACTCAACCTCCTCGTCGAGTGCCTAAGCACCTTCAGGAGAGGCTAAAATCAACCTTGACAAGACTAGAAAAGGCTGAAATAATTTCTAAAATTGACACCCCGAGCGAATGGCAGCATCCCCTGGTTATCGTAGAAAAGCCCGACAAAAACTTACGTTTATGCTTAGATCCGAAGGATCTAAATTGCCAAATCAGAGATGACAAGTATCAAATCCCAACTCAGGATGAAATATTCGATGATTTGGCCGGAAAACAGCTATTCTCGATTCTAGACCTGCGAGAAGGTTTTTATCAAATTCCCATTTGCAAGGAATCTGCGAAACTTTGTTGTTTTGGTACTCCATATGGTACTTACCAATTCGAGCGCTTACCATTTGGCATCAAAGTAGCAGCGGAAGTCTTCCAGAAGAAAAATGTCGAAATTTTTGGCTCGATAAATGGAGTCAAAATTTACATTGATGATTTAATTATTTCGGGGTCGAGTAAAACTGAACATGATCGAGTCCTGAAAGAAGTACTAGAAAGGGCTAGACAAGCTAAAATCACATTTAATAAAGAAAAATTCAAATTCTGCGAAAAAGAAATTAAAATCTTGGGGCACATCATCTCCAGTAAAGGGATCGCAATTGATTCAAACCGAATAAAGGCAATTAACGACATGCCCAATCCAGAAGATAAGAAAGGATTACTTAGATTTTTAGGAATGGTCAAATACATCGGTAAATTTATTCCTAATCTATCCGAACATTCCGCCCCACTTCGACAACTCACTAAGGATGGAGAACCCTGGGTGTGGAACCAAACACACACTGAGTGTGTCAAAAAATTGAAACATTTAATAGTACAGAGCCCCATTTTAGCCCACTATAACGAGAATGAACCATTACAAGTACAATCTGATGCCAGTAACAATGGATTAGGCTGTGCGATCATTCAAAATGGCAAGCCCATCGCATTCGCGTCTCGTTCTCTGAAAAAAAATGAACTAAATTGGGCCATCATTGAAAAGGAGTTAAGAGGCGTACTATTTGCTCTAGAAAAATTTCATTACTTTGTCTATGGGAGAAAAGTGGAAGTCCAAACTGACCACAAACCTCTCGTAAGCATAATGAGCCAAAAAATTGAAAAAGTACCTAAAAGGTTACAACAAATGCGCCTAAGGTTGATGAGATATAACTTCAATATATCATATGTACCGGGCAGGGATCTAATATTAGCTGACACACTTTCTCGGGCTTATGTTCACGAAGACCAGGAAAATGATATACGTAGCACGGAATTGGAGAGTGTGGTTCATGCTCTGATAAAATCAACAATGTCGGAAAACAGACATAAGGTCTTGGTTAATGCGACGACAAACGATCCATTCCTGAGCGAAGTAAGAAGATTTATCTCATCAACATGGCCAAAAAAGTTGACCGGCGAATTGGGGCGATATGCAGCAATAAAAGATCACCTCTACCTACAAGATGGATTGGTATTTTACGGAGATAGGATAGCTATTCCTACTTCTCAGCGTAAACAGATACTATCTAGTCTGCATGAAGGACATCTTGGTATGTTGAAAACTAAAATAAAAGCTCGAAAACTCTTCTACTGGCCAGGAATGTCCAGTGATGTTGAACATTACATTGCATCGTGTCAGACGTGTTTGGAAAGTAGACCGAGAAACCCCAAAGAACCGATGATACCCTCCATCATACCTCTTCGGCCATGGGCTAAAATAGGAATGGATATCCTAGAGTTTAAAGGCAATCCTTACTTAGTTGCCATGGATTATTACTCAAAATGGGTAGAATATGATAGAATATCAGGCAAAAGTGCGGCGGCCATCATTTCATGGTGCCAGAAGATCTTTTCTCGATACGGGTTCCCTAACTGGATTATTTCGGACAATAACCCCTTCGCAAGCCGTGAATTTCGATCATACCTACATGAAAATGGTATCGAATTAGTGACAAGCAGTCCGCACCACAGTCAAGGCCATGCACTTGCCGAGACTGGCGTCAAAATAGTAGAAAACATCCTACGAAAAGCCGACAAAACTGGAAAAAACCCCTTCATTTTGTTGATGCATTACCTAAACTCCCCTATTCCATCATTGGGATACTCTCCTAGTCAACTAATGATGGGTAGATGGCTACGAGACAACTTGAACTTTAACGAAACAGATTTCGTGATCAAACCTATCAACAAACGGCTAGTTGCTGAAAAAATTGCTCAAGCTCAACGTACTCAAAAGTTCTATTATGACAGGAATGCGCAAACCTTACCTGAAGTTGGTCCACATGACTCGGTCATGTATCGTCATAAAAACATATGGAAGCGAGGGATCGTAACTGATACAGCACAGACCCCTCGATCTTGGCAGATACAAAATTCAGAAGGCAACACATATCGACGGAACAGAAGAGATTTTATTTGCATCAAGAGTGAAGACAGCAATGATTCACAATCAACATCAAGTCCACCAAAGAGAAGATATTCGCTACGAAACCGTGATGAAATACCCAGGATTCAAAGATATGAGGCTCATTAACAAATAATGACCGAAACTTTTCTACACTACTTCTACACTACGACTACCGGAGAAAACGTTATTTTTATTTTTTATTTTCAAATCTTAAATTTCGCGTTCAACAACGGAAAGAGGTTACTCTGATCTCAGGTTATAACAACTGTTGTGGATGTAAACATTTGTAGTTGCATCCATGTTAGTACTTCCATCTTTATAAAGAAGTGTTCAGTCAATGTTATGGATGTACATGGATGTTGTAGACTCGAAGTTGTATGGATGTACTCGAAGTTGTAGGCATTATTGTCAGATTAAAATACTACGTGGTGAAGAAACTAATTAATTTAAATTTTTATTTGAACAAATTTTTCATTTTTTTCGAAACCGAAAGGATGTAATATCCAAGGTGACATCAGCTGAGAATCAGGTGAGAATCAGCTGATGACACTGACGACCAATGAAACATCATAAAATAAAGCAGTTAACCTTGAAGTGTTTTTATGAATGTTTAAATCCTCCCAGCTCGACAATAATCTCAAAATAATAATTAATAGACTTGGATAAAGAACCCCGAGTTTATTACACTACCTACGAATTTCGAATCGGCCGTCGAATTTAGAAATGAACGAAATTAAATATAGCCGTAGACCCTTTGGGTAGGTACTTATAGTTGTTACTTATCAGATTCGGAATGGGAAGGATGGAAACCTCTGAAGCGGTCGGTACTTTCTGTGTACTGAAATCACCGAGTTCTGATGAGCAGGCAGTTAAGATTCAGGCTCCGACCTAAAACTGATCAAAATAGGAAGGGATGCCTCATTATCTTGCTTTACGGTACTCGAAAAGGTTGTGAGGTATGGTCGATTTAGCGTACTACCTACCGGTGCGTGAAGTGAAGGTCGCTCGTCGTTGACATCCACGGCGAGGACTCACGGAGACGGTATAAAGCACTCAAGACGAACGGACGAAAGAAGACTTCCGAGAAGCTAAGAACAGAGGTATCGGATGGTAAGAATTTCATCTCGTTTCAGACGGCATGAAGGTGGAATCCAACAGGTATGAAGGCAGGCTTACCAAAACGGTGGTGAAGAGCTGCCGACGGTAAATGCTCGTTCCACAGGCGGTAGAGATCCGAGAAAGACGATCAATCCGAAGAATTTAATTTTTTCAACAAGGCATAAAATCAATATCGGACGAAGACGGTAGAACGGGAAAAACGAGATACGGCATTCAGCGATGGCGAACAAAGAAGGAGGAAAAGGAACGTTGAAGCTGAGATTTTGTCCTACTAATGATGTACTAACTTGCAATAAATTCGTCCATGAATTTTATTCGAGATTTAGTTCATTTCATCCCTTTTCGTGGAGGATAAAATTTGTAGAGGACGATGCATGTAGAGGACGATCTGCATGGAAGTGTTCCCTGACAACTGGCGGAAGACTGGAACGGACAGCAACGAGAACCGCGTTAATGTGAAAGTAGCGGGACATTTAATTAAATTCACGGTACAAAGTATACAAGGAAGAGGTTCTGGGAGCAACATACCGCCACGATCTCCAATCTAAGATCCAAGCTCGGCTAAGGGTGGGCACCATTCCCTCCATTCCACGTTAGCGCTACACTCAATCAAAATCTGGCAAAAACCCCCCTAAGTAAATAACGCCCCATCACAAAAGTAAAGTTACGAGAAATATGTATTGTAACAGAAATAGTAACGAAAGAAAAGTTGTATTGTAAAGTAATTTTTTTGTGTATAGAGAAAGTAAGGAGTTGTAAAGTATTTGCAAAGTAATAACAATAATTTTCGTAATAAATATAGTCGAGTTAAAGTTCCCGAATAAACTCAAATTTTAGGTAGAAAGCATAATATTGCAAATAGAACAGAGCACATTAGAGACAAGTGTGAATACATATATGTATATATGTAAAGTACAAGTTTCACGTTTATTTTCTTAATTAGAGTTGGTTCCATCAGAGCCACTAAATCCGCTTCACGGTAACAACCTTATAACTTTATTGAATAAAAACCCTACTCCAAATTGTTTTCCAAATCTGTGTTACTTATTCCAGCAGGTTAACCCTATCCGCACAAAACGGACTCAGGTATAAAATCTTACAATCGTAAATCCAATTCAAGTTTCAAAGACTCAATAATTCTATTATCACACTATTTGGTGATCGATGCTTAGATATGTACGCCTGAGAGAAGCACAAGGCATGATTTTTTTCTAATCTTTGATCGAAAGTAGACCTCATCCTGAGAATTCTAACACCAGCCGTTCTCTTTTTGGATGAGTAATTCTTTTGCTATGGTTCTTCCATCAAATATGATGGCCCGCGTGACGACGTCGAAACACCGGCCTCTGCAGACCTGCGAAAATCGGCCGGAGACCCCGCCAGAAAAACCGTTCGCTCGGAGGATTCGAACCATCCATAACATTCAACGCAAAATCTCAATATAAATTGTTTCCTCCAGTTGAATCTCCACAAAACGTATAATGCATTAATGAAGAATTCTCGAATGTTTAACAATTTTTTTCGTTGATCACTTAATATCACAAAATGCATTGTTTGATAGTTCTATCAAATATGAAGACTCAGAACACTTCTCCGGGGTCGACAATCCAAACTCGAAGGCCCGCGTGACTACGTCGAAACTCCGGCCTCTGCAGACCTGCGACGGTATCGGTTGGAGACCCCTCGAAGAAATCGCTCGCCTTGTGGATTCGAACCATCCATAACATTCAACGCGAAATTTCATTGTTAATTCTTTCCTCCAGTTGAATCTTCACAAGACGAATAATGAATTTATCATGAAATCTCGAGTGTTTGACAATTGGTTTTTCTATCACTGAATATCACGAACAGCATTGTTTGATAATTCCATCAAACATGATGTCACTCAGAACTAGAGATGGGCGAAACGGTTATGTTTGTGTATTAGGTTCCACCGTTACCGCTCTGCACTGGGCTGAAAGCTGAATGTGGGAGCCCGAGAAGCGTTCTGATTGGTGGAGCTCCAGGACGTAGTTATAGCGGAAAGAACCAGATCGCATTCACGGCCGGTTCACGATCGTTTGTTCCCAACCTCATCACAACAAGTCACCTTGTTTATCACATATTTTTCTCATTGGTGCGTAACCGGCCGCATCCAAGTAATTAATTTGATAACATTTAGTTATATTATGTTATATATGTACGAAAAAAATCGGGCGATATTCAATAATACACTGGGTTTCAAACGTTTCTAAGGGTGGCAGTTGTCGATTCAACATTCGAACTACTGGCGATAGGGACAACAACAATTGTATGGGGAATTGAAAATCATTCGCCTCGATTGGTTTTTCCAAGTAATTTTTGCAAATTGAAATGATGATGAAACGAAAAGTTATCAATTTCTGGTCATTCGAAAGGATTTGAAAAGAAGCGGTATGAAGAGTGTGGCCTCTCCTCCCCGCCTCTTCCGTAGTAGTTCCTCAATCCTAGCTGAAAGTAGATAGCGCCACTGAGGCAGCCTCAAAAATACTTGCACACACGTTGGCTTTCTTCTCTGTTAACTTGTCTCCATTACTCTGTGCCACAGTTCGAATGTTGAATCGACAACTGCCACCCTTAGGAACGTTTGAAACCCAGTGTATTATTGAATATCGCCCGATTTTTTCGTACATATCGCGAATATAACTAAATGTTATCAAATTAAGGCCAATCATCCCCGATTTTAATAAGATTTTTTTTCACCAGATGGCAGCACCGGAGATTGTAGAAAAAGGGGCAATCGTAGTTCCAGTTTCTCTCTCCACCAGTTCAAACAATTTTCATTTTGAAAACGGGAATGTACTCATTATTAGTTTCCGAATGGCGCTCTGCTAAAATTTTCAAAATAAAATTGTAATTTCAATTTTATTCAGAATTTTTAAGTTCAAATTTTGAAAATCATTTCACATTTTTCAAAATCTGCGGTTATAGCGCCAAACCTCTAACTCAACTGAGTACGAAAATATTTTTTTATTTGAAATTTATTGAATATATTGGTCGTAAAGCGTCGATGGCGAAGAACAAAGGAATTTCTAAGAAGGGGGAGGTGATTAGCAGCTGAGCCCCCTTACACGCCTCTGGACTCTAGACTTGTTGTCACCTTCCCCTCCGCAACCCTCACAACACGGACCCTGATTCTTGTTAGTTCTTTCTGATTACGATTTTGTGACTTCAAGTCTGCTCGTTTCTTCGCTCTGAATTTCCTCTCACATTGATTGAATTTTGGAACTTCCTGAATAACTTCGGTGTAGGTATGGCAGTTCGTCAGACGGTAATCAGAAGCCTACCTACCTTTTCATGTTATAACTATTTATCTGCGTACTTATTACCTTCCTACTTGCGAAACTACGAGAATAAATAAAATTGAGATAATAATAATGAAAATATTTTTAAAATAATAATAATAAATAATAATAGAAATAATAAAATAAACTACGAGAATAATAAAAATTGTTTATATTACCAAAAAAAAAGAACATATTTTGATTGGAGATTGATGTTAGGTAAGTAAGATACTTCCTTTAGGTAGGTACCTAAAGCCTCGAGACAATCTTCTTTGAATTCCATCTAGGTAGGAACGGGTGCGCTGTCTACTATTTGCACGATTTTACTCAAATTTAGCTGGTAGTTTGTGAATAGGCCACGGAAGATCACCAAGATATTTGAATTATTTAAATTATTTATTTATTTAAATTATTATTTGAATATTAATTGTGAATAGGCCAAGGAATTTACCGTGGGATTTACGTTTACTTTTTTTTTTTTTGCACCTTAGCATGCACATAAGGTGCAATCACTGGGCTGAAAGCTGAATGTGGGAGCCCGAGAAGCGTTCTGATTGGTGGAGCTCCAGGACGTAGTTATAGCGGAAAGAACCAGATCGCGTTCACGGCCGGTTCACGATCGTTTGTTCCCAACCTCATCACAACAAGTCACCTTGTTTATCACATATTTTTCTCATTGGTGCGTAACCGGCCGCATCCAAGTAATTAATTTGATAACATTTAGTTATATTCGCGATATGTACGAAAAAATCGGGCGATATTCAATAATACACTGGGTTTCAAACGTTTCTAAGGGTGGCAGTTGTCGATTCAACATTCGAACTACTGGCGATAGGGACAACAACAATTGCATGAGGAACTCTGAAAATATCTTTCGCCTCGATTGGTTTTTCCAAGTAATTTTTGCAAATTGAAATGATGATGAAACGGAAAGTTATCAATTTCTGGTCATTCGAAAGGATTTGAAAAGAAGCGGTATGAAGAGTGTGGCCTCTCCTCCCCGCCTCTTCCGTAGTAGTTCCTCAATCCTAGCTGAAAGTAGATAGCGCCACTGAGGCAGCCTCAAAAATACTTTCACACCATTTTAACGTTGGCTTTCTTCTCTGTTAACTTGTCTCCATTACTCTGTGGGTGCAATCAATTTGGGGGCAATTTGCTAATAATTTGTTACATGAATTTGTTTGCGAACGACAGTGGTTACTAATGATTCGAACTTGATGAAAATCACAGGGTAGGCAACACCTAAACTCACATCATTCTTGAAAAATCATGAAAATAACACGTACAAACTCAAGGTAATCCAGCACTACTCAGCGTTTGTACGTACTCTATACTCGCATGCGCGTGGTTTTCTTGGATCCCAATGTTTAGAAAACGTGTGAACCAAATAACCTCTGCAAAGTTGGGTGGTCAGTGGTGTCGCGGAATCGCGTTTTCATTTCATTTTTCTTGCGAGTCTACCAAGGTAGCGGAAGCTTTGTTTTTAATTTTTACCTACGTTTTAGACCTTCCTGAACAATTTATTTTAGTTTCGTACCTGTGTGTCTTTCATGAAATCCTTGTATGGGCATAACTATACGAAATTATTATCCGATTTCGATGAAATTTTCAGAGATTGTGCGGGTTGGCGTGGAGACGGTTCTCTATGAAAACCATCTCTCCTGGACTAATGATAGCCACTGCGCATGCGCAAACGTGAATTTCCTTGACTCACCCGAATTTGATGAATTTCTCAGGTATTGTTCAGATTGACGTGTAGATGACCCCCTTTGAAAATCTTGGCACCCAAATTGATAGTGAGTACCCTCTGCGGATGCGCTACCATCCTTGTAACAGCCATAACGTCTACATTTCTCATTCGATTTCGATGAAATTTTCGGGAGTTTTGTGAGTTAGCGTGTATATGGCCCCCAATGAAAATCATCACCCCCGGATTGATAATAGACGCTGCGCAAGCGCAAACGTGATTTCATTGTAACAGCCATAACTTCCACATTTGCCATCGGATTTCGATGAAATTTTCAGGGATTATGCGGATTAGGTTGTAGATGGTCTCCTATGAAAATCATCTCCCCCGGACTGATAGCCGGTGCGCCTGCGCGAATGTGAATTTCTCGTAACGGCCATAACTTCCACATTCTCTATCCGATTTCGATGAAATTTTCGGGGAATATGCGGATTAGGTTGTAGATGGTCCCCAATGAAAATCAAGGCCTTAAAATCGACAGTAGTCTCTGCGCATGCGCAATCCTTGTAACAGCCGTAACACTTACATTTTTCATCCGACTTTGATGAAATTTTCTAGGATTGTTCAGATTGGCGTGTAGATCTTCAGAGAATGTGCGGTTCGACGTGTAGACGGTCCCATATTAGGGTAGTTCAATGTACTTAGAGATTGATGTTTTGAGATAAGCTACATAAATTATTATCATCGGATCAATACAATCGGGAAGCATACGAGAAAGCTATGCGCCACACCCACTTGGCAGACGATTGTTATTTGAATTTGTTACGACAACGAAATGTTCATCATTTGGCAACAAGTGATAATTTTTGACCTGTTGCGAATTAAAATAAAATTTACTTTCTTGTTCGAATCTGTAAAAAGTGTAAAGAATTTTCTAAAAGATAGAGAGAATTCTAGAAAGAGAAAATAGAACACCGACGCTGCAATCCCGATTTTCAAATCATAAAATTCTGTAGATTTTTTAAAATACTTCGATTGAGCTCTATGAGCTCACTTTTCCAAATTAACACTTGTATCATCACGAAAAAAAATGTAGTTGAAAATTCTTTTGATTTGAACGAAGAGGTCTAGATGCATTTCCCATTATTATGGATCATAAACTTCGACGCTTATAGCTAATACAAGAAAACATAATAAATTACAGGAAAGAAAGTAGTCAAAAATAGCACTATCAACTGTAAGAACTATCACTGGGTTATTCAGAGATGCCTTGAGCGAAAAAAGTAGATTATGAAAAAAAGGCAATTCATCAAGAAACATTTCGAGACTGGTGATTCTTCCAAGTACCACCCGCCCGACCACCCCATGTTGTTGTCAACGCACCGGATTAACTTCTGACCCCGAACTCTTCCGTGTTTGGAGGAAAGCCCTCGCATTCCTCACCCGCCTTCGATTTTTTTGAAGTCCTAGCTTTCGCCGCCTCGACGCTTTACGATCGCGCTACACACACTATCTTCAAAATTGCAATTTTTATGGACTCTCACTTAATTGCCGTTGTGCGCTATTATCCCACTTTTTCGAAAAAATTATCCTAAAAGCCCAAAATAAATATTTCAAAATTATAAAATTTCAAAAAATGTACAATTTAAAGAAATTAACAAAAGTTAAGGGTTGAGCGCCATTCACATGTGTGTGCTGAGTGCAATAAAACTTTCAGATTGAAAATTGGATGAACAGGCGAGGAGAAAAATGAGAACTACGTTTGAGTTCATTTTGAAGCGCAACGTGGTGGCTGTTTCTGGAACTATTCCCGGGATGATTGGCCTTAATTACTTGGATGCGGCCGGTTACGCACCAATGAGAAAAATATGTGATAAACAAGGTGACTTGTTGTGATGAGGTTGGGAACAAACGATCGTGAACCGGCCGTGAACGCGATCTGGTTCTTTCCGCTATAACTACGTCCTGGAGCTCCACCAATCAGAACGCTTCTCGGGCTCCCACATTCAGCTTTCAGCCCAGTGCTCTGTGCCGCTCTGGGTTGGTGATAGGTTCCAATAACCTGTTATTTATTAATAGGTTATCTCAGGGACCTTCTCAAAGCTCATTCTGACAAACCATTCCAAGGTATAGTTTCTGTGATTACTACTTTTCTTTCCCGACCTATGTTCGTTTGTTTATCATGTTATATTGTTATTCTATCACAAAGTATCAGTCCGTTGATCTCTAGTTTTCGTTATAGTGTATTTTCACTCTTTTTTCGATTAAAAAACCCAAGCTATTGTTGTGGCTCCACACGTTTTGGAGCCTTCCCTGAAACGTTATTTAATAACAGGGTTATTTTGGTAATAGGTTCCAAGCGAAATTAACGAAACCCGGTAAAAGGTTATTTTTAACTGTTACGTTGAATACCGCCCATCTCTACTCAGAACACTTCATGGGAGTCAACAATCTAGTGATGCGACATCATTCGATTCTGCATGAAAAATCCTATAAGAATTTGTGAGATTTTCGAATGTTGATTGATTATTTTGACAATGTTAGTTAATAAAAATTGTCCATTGTTCGGGAGAACATCATTTTTAAAAAATTATGATTGTCAGTGAACATCGTAAAAAAAAAAATTTTACTTTTAGGGAAATCATAGAGAAAATCCTAAAATCGTATTAAAAATACGAATACGGGGAAAAATCGTATTCAAAGTGTGAATACGTATTCGTATTCATATTCATACCTGTATTCGTATTCATAATCATCAAATCGCAGATATGATTTATATTCATAATCGTTTTTATGATGCCCATCTCAGATTTCCTTAACATAACTTCGTATCCAGCAGAGGACTATTTCCATGAGCTTACCTTGAGAAGCAGCGCAGTCAAGGCATTGACAACTCAATATTTCGTTTCCTCTTGGAGACTCCTTGATTGTAGCAACCACCTGGTACCCAGTGGCATGTATTCTGTGTTCTGGGGTCACTCGCGCCTTCACCGTGCAGAGGCCGCCAGATCTTTGGAGCTGCACATATCCTACAGCTTCAGCAGCATAATCGTCTCGCATTGATCTAAAATATATTAATTATTTAAAAATACAATAATACTCACATAGGTAACTAACACAGTGGTTGTTGCGCATCTCTTCATTGGAAGTAATTTGTTGATGGGAGGAAAAATTCGGCGTTAACCTTCTGTCCGGACCCACGTCCCTGGGACGGGTGGGTGGGGCTTTTTCTCACCCTGAGCCTACCCCTTTCCTCTGTGTGGGCTCATATCCTCAGTACCCTCCTGTCAGGCCCTGCAGAAGGTAAGGTAAGTGTCCTTTTTGCTTCCGAGTCTACCAAGGTAGCGGAAGCTTTGTTTTCACTTTTCAAGGACGAAAAAAAAAAGTTCTCCAAAATCAAAATTTTCACTCGCATCTTGCGTTTTAGACCTTTCTGAACAATTTTGGTTCCGTGTCTGTCTGTCTGTGTGTCTGTCCGTCTGTCATGAATTCCTTGTAACGCGCATAACTATACGAAGTTATTGTCCGATTTCGATGAAATTTTCAGGGATTGTGCGGGTTGGTGTGTAGACGGTCCCCCATGAAAATCATCATCCTCGGACTAATAGAAGCGACTGCGCATGCGCAAACGTGAATTCCTTGTAACGGCCATAACTTCTACATTTTCCATCCGATTTCAATGAAATTTTCAGGGATTTTACAGATTAGTATTTAGATGGTCCCCAATGAAAATCACCACCTTCGGACTGATAGTAGCCACTGCGCATGCGCAAACGTGAATTTCCTTGTGACGGCCATAACTTCTACATTTTCCATCCGATTTCAATGAAATTTTCAAGGATGTTACAGATTAACTTGTTTTGATGTTTAGAGATTAACTACTGTGTATCGGATCATCTATACAATCAGGTTATGGATACGAGGAAGCTATGTGCCACACCCACTTGGCAGACATTTTTTTTTCTCTCGCTTTCGTTGTCAACAAACCAGTTTTTTCCAGTGGATCACCCGTCCTCAGGACAGTCGGTCCTGGCCTGTTGATACGTCCATGGGACGGATGGTCCTTGATGGAATGGAAACACGTCTCCGAGACGGGGGTCCTGTTTGATTTTTGATTGATTTTGATTGATTTCATTGATTTTTTTGTACCTATTCAAATGTTACATTCATTTTTCTGTATTCAAATGTTATATTCACGTTTTTTCCAAGTTTTCATTAGATACTAGTAGATTGTCTTTGATTTTTATTCTAGTTCCTTATTCTAGCTTATTTTAGTATTCTAGTCCCTTCAATGTCTAGTAGGAACAATGTGATTTTTCCAAAAAGATAGAAGACTGAAAAGAATACAAAAGGCTGCTTGGAAAATGTTCCCTAAAAATGTGAAAATTTTTTATTCCTAGTTTTTATGTTCTTGGTACCTACGTAGTAGACTCCTAATGATTCTAGAGGTTTTGAATTGGAATGTTTCCTCCAATTCTACTTAGAACACGTCATTTTGAGCGTGAATTGAGACTGAATTTTTTATCTGAGTAGTCAAAATGATGTGATACCTAAGCTGGATGAAATCCAGGAAGTGAAAAATAAAAATAATGTGTAATCTTATTTTTTATATCGATAAATTGTGATAAAAACCAATTCATTTGATGTTATACACGAAGAAAGACGTTGCAATAAAGATGTTTTATGTTAGTTTGTGGTATTTACAACGAAATCCTGTCATATTTCAATAACAACCATGAAAAAAGCGAGTCGGTGTCCCACGGACGGGGGTCCTCATTGCAACGAGGGACAACGGTCCGGACAGAAGGTTATAGAGGACCAAGCCGAATTTTGCCTCCCCTCAACCCACTTACCTACCTAATTCCATTTTTATCGTACCTACCTAGTTGTTATTCTGATTTCAACTTACTCAGGACCTGATGGCTACTAGTGGAAAACATGCAACTTGCAAATAAAACTACTCCAAAACGATGATGGTTCTTACCGCGAATGTTGTTTATAGTTCTTTTAGTACTCATACAACTCAGCATTTAACGTAATTACGGCGATTTTTATAGTATATAATTTATGCACAAATTGAGGCCTATCCAACGAATGGTGAACGATTTTTGTACGATCAAAAATGGCGAAGTTAGTTCGGTAGCAACGGAACTTACACATACAGCTGAAAGCAAGTTTCCTTCCACACTTGTGTGAAATTTTTCGGATAGTTAGTCCAAGACTAAATGATTAGGTATGTTCCCTACAACATTTACGTTTTAGGCAAATAGTTACGTTCAGATTTACCTATATATTTTTGTCAAATTACTTAAGACAAACATGATAACTGTCACGGAACATTTGTATTTTAGGCGAACATTCATTACGAAGATACGACAGTTACATACAGACAAACTCTGACGTCAATCATACATGCGTCAAGCAGCACACACTGTTTGATTTCGATGTAAGTGAAACTAAGGAAGAACACAGACTGAAACTTACCTTGCATTTTTTACTCCTCTCATCTCAGGACTGGTGAAAAGGGAGTTATTCGTATAAAACTCCATGACCATGGCAAAGTCAACCTCAGGTATATTTTCACTACTTGCTGGTTGAAACCCTTTTTCCAGGATGTTGACTCGTGCCGCCATAATATTACTTGTTGAGAGATGAAGTTTAATTGATTTATGCGGTGCGGTGTGGTGCGGTGCGATCGGGTGCGGTGCGATCGGGTGCGGTGCGATCGGGTGCGGTGCAGTGCGGTGCGGTCGGGTGCGGAGAAATTGATTTATGCGGTGCCGTGCGGTGCGGTGCGGTGCGGGCGGGTGCAGTGCGATGCGGTCGGGTGCGGGAAAATTGATTTATGCGGTGCCGTGCCGTGCGGTCGGGTGCGGTGCGATGCGGTCGGGTGCGGAGAAATTGATTTATGCGGTGCGGTGCGGTGCGGTGTGGTGCGGTGCGTTCGGGTGCGGTGCGGTGCGGTGCGGTCGGGTGCGGAGAAATTGATTCATGCAGTGCGGTGCGGTTGGGTGCGGTGCGGTGCGGTGCGGTGCGGTGCGGTGCGGTCGGGTGCGGAGAAATTGATTTATGCGGTGCCGTGCGGTGCGGTGCGGTGCGGGCGGGTGCAGTGCGATGCGGTCGGTTGCGGGGAAATTGATTTATGCGGTGCCGTGCGGTGCGGTTGGGTGCGGTGCGATGCGGTCGGGTGCGGAGAAATTGATTTATGCGGTGCCGTGCGGTGCGGTGCGGTGCGGGCGGGTGCAGTGCGATGCGGTCGGGTGCGGGGAAATTGATTTATGCGGTGCTGTGCGGTGCGGTCGGGTGCGGTGCGATGCGGTCGGGTGCGGAGAAATTGATTTATGCGGTGTGGTGCGGTGCGGTGCGGTGCGATCGGGTGCGGTGCGATCGGGTGCGGTGCGATCGGGTGCGGTGCGATCGGGTGCGGTGCGGTGCAGTGCGGTGCACCCAACCGCACCGCACCCGATCGCACCGCACCCGATCGCACCGCACCGCACCGCACCACACCGCACTGCACCGCACTGCACCGCACCGCACCCGATCGCACCGCACCCGACCGCACCGCACGGCACCGCATAAATCAATTCCTCCGCACCCGACCGCACCGCACCGCACGGCACCGCATAAATCAATTTCTCCGCACCCGACCGCACCGCACCGCACCGCACCCGATCGCACCGCACCGCACCGCACCACATCGCACCGCACCACACCGCACTGCATAAATCAATTTCTCCGCACCCGACCGCACCGCACCGCACCGCACCGCACGGCACCGCATAAATCAATTTCTCCGCACCCGACCGCATCGCACTGCACCCGACCGCACCGCACCGCACGGCACCGCATAAATCAATTTCTCCGCACCCGACCGCACCGCACCGCACCGCACCCGACCGCACCGCACCGCACCGCACCTCACCGCACCTCACCGCACCGCATAAATCAATTTCTCCGCACCCGACCACATCGCACCGCACGGCATCGCATAAATCAATTTCTCCGCACCCGACCGCACCGCACCGCATCGCACCCGATCGCACCGCACGGCACCGCATAAATCAATTTCTCCGCACCCGACCGCACCGCACCTCACCGCACCCGATCGCACCGCACGGCATCGCATAAATCAATTTCTCCGCACCCGACTGCACCGCACCGCATCGCACCCGATCGCACCGCACGGCACCGCATAAATCAATTTCTCCGCACCCGACCGCACCGCACCTCACCGCACCCGATCGCACCGCACGGCATCGCATAAATCAATTTCTCCGCACCCGACCGCACCGCACCTCACCGCACCCGATCGCACCGCACGGCATCGCATAAATCAATTTCTCCGCACCCGACCGCACCGCACCGCACCGCACCCGATCGCACCGCACGGCACCGCATAAATCAATTTCTCCGCACCCGACCGCACCGCACCTCACCGCACCCGATCGCACCGCACGGCATCGCATAAATCAATTTCTCCGCACCCGACCGCACCGCACCGCATCGCACCCGATCGCACCGCACGGCACCGCATAAATCAATTTCTCCGCACCCGACCGCACCGCACCGCACCGCACCCGATCGCACCGCACGGCACCGCATAAATCAATTTCTCCGCACCCGACCGCACCGCACCGCACCGCACCCGATCGCACCGCACGGCATCGCATAAATCAATTTCTCCGCACCCGACCGCACCGCACCTCATCGCACCCGATCGCACCGCACGGCACCGCATAAATCAATTTCTCCGCACCCGACCGCACCGCACCGCACCGCACCCGATCGCACCGCACCCGATCGCACCGCACCGCACCGCACCCGATCGCACCGCACGGCATCGCATAAATCAATTTCTCCGCACCCGACCGCATCGCACCGCACCCGACCGCACCGCACGGCATCGCATAAATCAATTTCTCCGCACCCGACCGCATCGCACCGCACCCGATCGCACCGCACGGCACCGCATAAATCAATTTCTCCGCACCCAACCGCACCGCACCGCACCGCACCGCACCGCACCGCACCGCACCCGATCGCACCGCACGGCACCGCATAAATCAATTTCTCCGCACCTGACCGCACCGCACCGCACCGCACCCGATCGCACCGCACGGCACCGCATAAATCAATTTCTCCGCACCCGACCGCACCGCACCGCACCGCACCCGATCGCACCACACGGCACCGCATAAATCAATTTCTCCGCACCCGACCGCACCGCACCTCACCGCACCCGATCGCACCGCACGGCATCGCATAAATCAATTTCTCCGCACCCGACCGCACCGCACCGCATCGCACCCGATCGCACCGCACGGCACCGCATAAATCAATTTCTCCGCACCTGACCGCACCGCACCGCACCCGATCGCACCGCACGGCACCGCATAAATCAATTTCTCCGCACCCGACAGCACCGCACCGCACCGCACCGCACCGCACCCGATCGCACCGCACGGCACCGCATAAATCAATTTCTCCGCACCCGACCGCACCGCACCTCACCGCACCCGATCGCACCGCACGGCATCGCATAAATCAATTTCTCCGCACCCGACCGCACCGCACCTCACCGCACCCGATCGCACCGCACGGCATCGCATAAATCAATTTCTCCGCACCCAACCGCATCGCACCGCATCGCACCCGATCGCACCGAACGGCACCGCATAAATCAATTTCTCCGCACCCGACCGCACCGCACCTCACCGCACCCGATCGCACCGCACGGCATCGCATAAATCAATTTCTCCGCACCCGACCGCACCGCACCGCACCGCACCGCACCGCACCGCACCCGATCGCACCGCAAGGCACCGCATAAATCAATTTCTCCGCACCCGACCGCACCGCACCTCACCGCACCCGATCGCACCGCACGGCATCGCATAAATCAATTTCTCCGCACCCGACCGCACCGCACCGCATCGCACCCGATCGCACCGCACGGCACCGCATAAATCAATTTCTCCGCACCCGACCGCACCGCACCTCACCGCACCCGATCGCACCGCACGGCATCGCATAAATCAATTTCTCCGCACCCGACCGCACCGCACCTCACCGCACCCGATCGCACCGCACGGCATCGCATAAATCAATTTCTCCGCACCCGACCGCACCGCACCGCACCGCACCCGATCGCACCGCACGGCACCGCATAAATCAATTTCTCCGCACCCGACCGCACCGCACCTCACCGCACCCGATCGCACCGCACGGCATCGCATAAATCAATTTCTCCGCACCCGACCGCACCGCACCGCATCGCACCCGATCGCACCGCACGGCACCGCATAAATCAATTTCTCCGCACCCGACCGCACCGCACCGCACCGCACCCGATCGCACCGCACGGCACCGCATAAATCAATTTCTCCGCACCCGACCGCACCGCACCGCACCGCACCCGATCGCACCGCACGGCACCGCATAAATCAATTTCTCCGCACCCGACCGCACCGCACCTCACCGCACCCGATCGCACCGCACGGCATCGCATAAATCAATTTCTCCGCACCCGACCGCACCGCACCTCACCGCACCCGATCGCACCGCACGGCATCGCATAAATCAATTTCTCCGCACCCGACCGCACCGCACCTCATCGCACCCGATCGCACCGCACGGCACCGCATAAATCAATTTCTCCGCACCCGACCGCACCGCACCGCACCGCACCCGATCGCACCGCACCGCACCGCACCCGATCGCACCGCACGGCATCGCATAAATCAATTTCTCCGCACCCGACCGCATCGCACCGCACCCGACCGCACCGCACGGCATCGCATAAATCAATTTCTCCGCACCCGACCGCACCGCACCGCACCGCACCCGATCGCACCGCACGGCATCGCATAAATCAATTTCTCCGCACCCGACCGCATCGCACCGCACCCGATCGCACCGCACGGCACCGCATAAATCAATTTCTCCGCACCCGACCGCACCGCACCGCACCGCACCGCACCGCACCGCACCGCACCCGATCGCACCGCACGGCACCGCATAAATCAATTTCTCCGCACCCGACCGCACCGCACCTCACCGCACCTTGATCGCACCGCACGGCATCGCATAAATCAATTTCTCCGCACCCGACCGCACCGCACCGCATCGCACCCGATCGCACCGCACGGCACCGCATAAATCAATTTCTCCGCACCCGACCGCACCGCACCTCACCGCACCCGATCGCACCGCACGGCATCGCATAAATCAATTTCTCCGCACCCGACCGCACCGCACCTCACCGCACCCGATCGCACCGCACGGCATCGCATAAATCAATTTCTCCGCACCCGACCGCACCGCACCGCATCGCACCCGATCGCACCGCACGGCACCGCATAAATCAATTTCTCCGCACCCGACCGCACCGCACCGCACCGCACCCGATCGCACCGCACGGCACCGCATAAATCAATTTCTCCGCACCCGACCGCACCGCACCGCACCGCACCCGATCGCACCGCACGGCACCGCATAAATCAATTTCTCCGCACCCGACCGCACCGCACCTCACCGCACCCGATCGCACCGCACGGCATCGCATAAATCAATTTCTCCGCACCCGACCGCACCGCACCGCATCGCACCCGATCGCACCGCACGGCACCGCATAAATCAATTTCTCCGCACCCGACCGCACCGCACCGCACCGCACCCGATCGCACCGCACGGCACCGCATAAATCAATTTCTCCGCACCCGACCGCACCGCACCGCACCGCACCCGATCGCACCGCACGGCACCGCATAAATCAATTTCTCCGCACCCGACCGCATCGCACCGCACCCGACCGCACCGCACAGCACCGCATAAATCAATTTCTCCGCACCCGACCGCACCGCACCGCACCGCACCTAACCGCACCGCATAAATCAATTTCTCCGCACCCAACCGCATCGCACCGCACCCGACCGCACCGCACCGCACCACACCGCACCGCATAAATTAATTTCTCCGCACCCGACCGCATCGCACCGCACCCGACCGCACCGCACCGCACCGCACGGCACCGCATAAATCAATTTCTCCGCACCCGACCGCACCGCACCGCATCGCACCCGATCGCACCGCACGGCACCGCATAAATCAATTTCTCCGCACCCGACCGCACCGCACCTCACCGCACCCGATCGCACCGCACGGCATCGCATAAATCAATTTCTCCGCACCCGACCGCACCGCACCTCACCGCACCCGATCGCACCGCACGGCATCGCATAAATCAATTTCTCCGCACCCGACCGCACCGCACCGCACCGCTACCGATCGCACCGCACCGCACCGCACCGCACCGCACCCGATCGCACCGCACGGCATCGCATAAATCAATTTCTCCGCACCCGACCGCATCGCACCGCACCCGACCGCACCGCACGGCATCGCATAAATCAATTTCTCCGCACCCGACCGCACCGCACCGCACCGCACCGCACCCGATCGCACCGCACGGCATCGCATAAATCAATTTCTCCGCACCCGACCGCATCGCACCGCACCCGATCGCACCGCACGGCACCGCATAAATCAATTTCTCCGCACCCGACCGCACCGCACCGCACCCGATCGCACCGCACGGCACCGCATAAATCAATTTCTCCGCACCCGACCGCACCGCACCTCACCGCACCCGATCGCACCGCACGGCATCGCATAAATCAATTTCTCCGCACCCGACCGCACCGCACCGCATCGCACCCGATCGCACCGCACGGCACCGCATAAATCAATTTCTCCGCACCCGACCGCACCGCACCGCACCGCACCCTGATCGCACCGCACGGCACCGCATAAATCAATTTCTCCGCACCAGACCGCACCGCACCGCACCGCACCCGATCGCACCGCACGGCACCGCATAAATCAATTTCTCCGCACCCGACCACATCGCACCGCACCCGACCGCACCGCACAGCACCGCATAAATCAATTTCTCCGCACCCGACCGCACCGCACCGCACCGCACCTAACCGCACCGCACGGCACCGCATAAATCAATTTCTCCGCTTTACTGTCAGAGAGAGGCAAGGTGCGTGAAGTGTGCAGGAAAGCATGAAGCCACGAGCTGCTCCCACAATGAAGGACCGGCAAAATGCGTCAATTGTGGAGATGCGCATCCAGCGAACTATCGTGGGTGTGAGGTAGCCAGGGAGCTACAGAAAATGAAAGATAAGACAAAAGGCTCCAAGATTGGGAAGCCTGAAGCGAGTCAATTATTAAAAAAAGATCAAAAACCCCCCAACGAAAATAGTAACTTGAAAAATTCTGGTACTAGTAGAAAATCAACGGTTTCTTATGCCGATACTGTGCGCAGTCAACATATCAGTTCACCGGTTGACAAGATGCTCACCTTGCTATTCGAAATGGTTAACGAACAAAAAGTAACCAATAAACTCCTGATTGAGAGAGTCAACGTACTCGAAAAGAGTATGAAAATTAAGCCAACATTAAGAAAGTCATGAAAATGCAGAATACATTCAGAATAGCAACATGGAACGCGAATGGACTTCGGCAAAACACTCCAGAACTCGAGCTTTTTCTGAATCAAGAAAAAATAGACATTTGTTTGATTTCAGAAACACATTTCACGCTATCATCTCACAGGAAAATCAAAGGATATGCATGTTATCGTGCGGATCATCCCTCTAGAAAAGCACGAGGGGGCTCAGCTATCTTTATAAATGAAGCCATTGACCACTATGAACAACCTAGTATCCTAGAAGAATGCTTGCAAGTAACTACAATAAACGTTAGAATAAATAACAAAAACTGCAACATTTCAGCCATCTACTGTCCACCACGCTATGCTATGAAAGAAGAGGACTACGTTTCACTCTTTAGAAGTTTGGGTTCCAATTTTGTAATTGGTGGGGATTTCAACGCTAAGAATACATATTGGGGCTCACGCCTCTCGACAACTGTTTATTATTGAAATGAAACACTGGTTCACAAAAAGGATTTTATTCAAAGTAAAGCGCGATAGAACTGAGGACGACAAGAACACGAGAGAGAGTTAGGCACACAATTGGGTGGGGGATGAAAAGACAAGTAGGTACATGAGATCTAGGAAGAGCAATAAAAGCTAATTGTGGAATTGGCACTAACACCCCACCTCAATTCAGCAAATGCCAGAAAAACAACAAAGACATTTCATAATGTGAACAATAAACATTTAAATAGAAATACATGGTTCATTTCAAAATTTCATGTTTTAACTTATTTCAATAAATTTATATAATTTAATCACAAGTCACTGTTTTTCAACTTTCACTTTCACTCTTCAGGCACATGTATTTTAACAAAAATAAAGTTGTCAGAATAACCTCATGATTCATAAATCACACAATTTACCAAATTTATGATAGGAATTTATTTAATTTTTTGTTTTATTTATATGATATTATTAGCAATTTTCCATTAATTTACAGTTTAGTATCATTCTACTAGGCAAACATTAAGTTCTGAGCGAAATTCTTTGAATTTCGGTGAAGGTAGAGCTTTTGTCAGACAGTCGGCAATTTGGTTGCTCGTGGAAATATATTCTAATTTTACATTTCCTTCCATGATATGATGTCGCACGAAATGATACTTAACATCTACATGTTTTGAGCGTTTTGTTTCGTAATTACTTGCTATCTTGATGCAAGATTGGTTGTCCTCAAAAATAATCATTTTGGAACAATTCACGGACAAATCTTTGATCAATTGTTTTACAAATAAGAGTTCGCATACACATTCTGCTAATGCATAATATTCGCTTTCAGCTGAGCTTAATGCGACTGTTGTTTGCTTTTTAGTTCGCCAGGCTACAGTATTGTTGTTCAATTTAATTGCGTATCCTGTGACACTTTTTCGATCAAAATCATTGGCATAGTCTGAATCGGCAAACGCATGAATTTCAATTTGTCTATTTAGTTTGGTAAACTTTAGAGCATAGTTTCTGGTAGATTTGAGGTAACGAATTACATTTTTAAGATAGTTCCAATGTTCTTTTTCGTAAGCGTTTTGGAATTGGCTGAAATAAGTTATGGAAAAACTTAATTCAGGTCTTGATCCCATCATCAGATACATTAGGCTTCCCACGAGTTCTTTATATGGGGCCTTGAAATTTGTGTTTTGAGAATTGGTTTTTGAATTTAAATATTTTAAATATGTTTTAGGCTGATAAGGGATTTCTGATGGTTTACAATCCTTCATGTTAAATTGATTTATAATTTTATCAATTAATTCCGTTTGCTTGATAAATAATGAATTTTGAGATCTTGAAATTTCCAGGCCAAGAAATTTGAATTTACTTTCATTTGACAGATCTTTAACCTTGAATTTTGAACCTAAGTGGCGTTTGACTTCGTTGAGTTCGTTTTCATCTGGTGACATTAGTAATACGTCATCTATCCACAGTAGAATATAACAATTTTCCCTAAAATATAGGCAAGGATCAACTTTGCTTCGATTAAATTTCAATTTTTGCAGTTCGGAATTTAAACAATCGTTCCAAGCTTTCGGGCTTGCTCTCAATCCATAGATGGCTTTAACTAATTTGCAGACTTTATTTTGATTTTCAGCAGTTGACATTCCTTTAGGCAATTTCATAAATACTGGTTTCTTTAGATAAGAATTTAAAAAAGCTGAATCGAAATCTATTAGATTTATCTTATAGTCTCTTTCTACGGCAATTGAAAAAAGTATTCTGAGAGTAATCATACGTGCTACAGGCGAGTAGACTTCATCGTCGAGGGAAGTTTTCTGAAGAAATCCTCGGGCTACTAATCTTGCTTTCTTCACTTCTTTTCCGTTCGAGATCTTCTGTCGAAAAACCCATTTAGAATCGATGGCGGTTTCACCATGGGGTAGTTCAGTTATTTCCCATGTTTTGTTTCTGACCATGTTTTCCATCTCTGTCTCGACTGCTTTCCTCCATTCAGGCGATGTGTAGGCTTCCTCAAAGGTTTTTGGAACTCCTGCAGGTGGAATTTCACAGGATAATGCAGCGAGGTAGTCAATTTCTCCAAACGGTTCTACCTGGTAGTCTTGAAGGTGACTGGGTGGTTTTCTTATACGCTGTGGACGAGTTGACGTTGTTGGCTTAGGGCAGTTCATTTCTTCTTGTGTGTTGTTCTGATCATTCCCTGGTGGTTGATCAATAGAAGTCTCTGCCGAATCCCAATCAGTATCCTCGTCATTTGAGTCATCTTCAATGGAGTTTTCGCCTGGTGAATATTCTTCTGTTGACGTACTACTTGAGTTTTCATCAGAAGTATGCTCTTTTGAAAAAGTAAATTCTGTGTCAACTTCTTCCTCGAGTTCGGATTTTCGAAACGGTTCTATCAATTGCATATCAGCTGCTTGAGGTGTTTCGTCAAATACTGCATTTCTTGAAGATATAACACGACGTGATCGTGGACAGTAGAATCTCCATCCATTTGGCGTGTATCCCAAGAAAAATACTGGTTTACTTCTGTCATCAAGTTTCCCTTTCCTGTCTTCCTTTGGGATGTGTACGTATGCCTTACATCCAAAGGTTCGGATGTTGGATATATCGACCTTCCGTTGGTACCATAAGTCGGCTGGTGTACTTCCTGATGGTAGTGTGGATGTAGCTAGGCGATTCAACACATACGTGGCTGCTTGAAGTGCAAAACCCCAATATGATTTTTCGAGACTTGATCCTGCCAACATACAGCGACCCATATTCAATAGAGTTTGGTTGTATCTTTCACAGACTCCATTCTGCTCGGGGGTTCGCGGCATATTGTATTGCAATTGAATTCCTTTGGATTCGCAGACCTTTTTAAATCGTTCCGAAGTGTATTCCTTTCCATTATCGGCGCGAAATTTGACGATTTTCGATGACAGGAGGTTGGTGACCATAGCTTCATATTTCACAAAAGCATCGAATACTTCAGACTTGTGTTTCAGGAGATATAGATGAGTGAAATGAGTATAGTGGTCGACGAAAATGACGTAATATCGCTCACCGTTTATCGTAGCCGGTGATATTGGACCACCAATATCCGAGCTAATTACCTCCAGCGGACGTTTAGGCTTCTTTGCAGGATCCGTTGTGAAAAACGGCAAACGTTTTTGTTTACCACGAAGGCATATACCGCACAGATTTTTGGGCACGAACCTAGACGAGTGACCCATACGTCGATGGATGAGATCTTGATCTGTAGTAGCAACCATTGATTTGTACTGCAGAGGTTTCAATTTGACAACATATAAATTGTTTCTGCGGGTTCCTGTCGCGATTACACTTCCTTGAGGGTTGAGGATTTTGACGATTCTGTCTTCAAAGATAACTTTGAGGTTGTTGTCTTGTAATTTATAGACGGACAAGAGATTATGTTCGAGTTCACTGCAGACAAGGACATCCTTCATATGTATTGGTGTAGGTCCGCTCACCATATCCAATGTTCCTCGACGTGTGGCAGTTATTTGTTGACCTTTCTTTGCTACATCGATTTTAACACTTATGTCTTCACCGTTTCCCAGAAAACGACTAGTTTCCGAATTTATAACGTGGCAGGTTGATCCGGAGTCAACATAAAATTCTATTTCTTCCGAATTTTGCGATCGATCGTGTAAATTTTTGTTTGTAAACAATGAACTTCTTCCACCTTCATCTTCTTCCCTTTTCGAACTTCCATTTTCATTACTGAACGAGAAGAAGGCAACTTCTATTTCTTCGTCTTCTTCACTATGTTCTTCACGATCGCGTGTTGCAAGATTCACTTTTCCTTGTGCTGACTTCCCCCGCCAACTTTGGTTGCGCGAATCGCGATTTCGGGAAGATGGCGCCGACGGTTGACTAGAATTCGCGGATGAATGGCCCGAAAAATACTTTCTGTCACCTTTTCTACTTTCGCACTGATTACGATAATGTCCGACTTCGCCGCAAGCGTGGCACTTGAAATCACGGCTGGAATTGTTATTTTGGAACGGTCTTCGATTACCTCGATAACGACCTCGTCCATTTCCACGGAAATAAAAACTCGATTCAGGTGTGTAGTCTGATCTTCCTTGATTTATCAATCTTCCTTCTTCCTCCAATAGCTGTCCTTTTACGAATTCGTAGGTGACTTTTGGAGTATCTATGTTGTAGAGTAGATTTATTCCAGAGACCACGGCTCCGTAAGACGATGGCAAAGATGCGAGAAGTGTTGAGACTACTTCCGATGGTGACATTGTTCCGCCAGCTGCGCGATAATCGTTCACTAGAGTGTCGTAGGCCTCCAAGTGTGATGTCAGCGAGCCTTTCCGATATCGGAGTTCTGATATTCTATTCCTCAAGACGATTTGAGTTGACAGACCCGTACGATCGTAAATTCTGTTTAGTGCTTCCATCATCTGTTTAGCTGTTGCTCTTTCTTCCTCGATCATGTGCAGAATTCCGTCTCCAAGCCATTGCGTGAGAACGTTGCGAGCTTTTCTGTCCTTTTTGCGATACTCGTTTTCGTCCATTTCCTCTGATTTAACTGAGAGCGCTTCTTCAACTTCAAGGTCTTCTAGGACGCTTGTGATACGCATCTTCCAGGTGCGAAAGCCTGTGCCGTTAAATCGAGTGACCGGCACGTTGGAAGGAGTGGCCATTTTGCTTGATTCGTGGTGGTAGACAGCGTGGTGTTGCAGCTAATTTCCACTGAATACCTATTTCCGCCGCAAAAATTCCGAATTTCGCAACTAGTACACGTCACTTCTAAATCTGGGCCCATAACCTGTTTATTATTGAAATGAAACACTGGTTCACAAAAAGGATTTTATTCAAAGTAAAGCGCGATAGAACTGAGGACGACAAGAACACGAGAGAGAGTTAGGCACACAATTGGGTGGGGGATGAAAAGACAAGTAGGTACATGAGATCTAGGAAGAGCAATAAAAGCTAATTGTGGAATTGGCACTAACAACAACCAAAGGCCGAGAGCTATTCTCTGCTGGGAAAAAATCAAACTGTGACTTTTACTCCTCAGGAAAGCCTACTTACTGGCCAACAGACAGAACGAAGACCCCTGACCTCATAGATTTTTTTGTAATCAAAGGAGTATCGACCAATTTCACTCACGTTGAAGACTGTGGAAGTTTAATGTCCGATCACTCTGCTATCGTGCTTACAATAAGTGACACAATCATAATGAAAGAAGATATGCCGAAATTAGTCTCACAACATACTGATTGGAAAACTTTTCGGGAATACATATCCCATAATATTAACTTATCAGTTCCACTGAAAACACCAGAGCAGCTCGAAAATGAAGCTGAGAACCTTATCAAGTGTATTCAACGAGCTGCATGGACCGCCACCCCGCCTAAGTGCGGAATAGTATCGAAAAATAACGTCTCGTATCCTTATGAAATAAGAGAGCTAATCAGAGAAAAGAGAAAAGCGAGAAATGTCTGGCAAAAGAGTAGAGCTCCTTGCGACAAAGCAAAATTGAATAAATTAAAGAATAGGCTCGATGCTCTTACTGAAGCAATCAAGCAAGAAACCCACGCTATATTACTCATGGGATTGACACCCGAAAAGGATACAGAATACTCCTTATGGAAAGTAACTAAATCTCTCAAGCAGCCTAAAGAACACATACCTCCTATTAGAAAAGAGGACGGAGAATGGGCGAAAAGTCCAGATGAGAAAACCGAGCTATTTGCCGAACATCTTGAAAATACGTTTACCCCGCTTCCTGGAAGTCCTGCCTACAACAATTTTCCAATCCTCCCTTCCTCGGATTTACAACACATTAGGCCGGTATCACTTAACGAACTCAAAGAGGAAATACGAAACCTCAAAACGCGTAAAGCACCGGGATACGATCTCATTACTGGCTGCATCATCAAACAACTTCCTACAGAAGGAATACGAATGTTACTTTATCTCATAAATGCTGTAATTCGACTAAAATATGTACCTCGCTGTTGGAAGGTGGCAGAAGTCATTATGATCCTAAAACCAGGCAAGGAATCATTTGATAAAAAGTCTTATCGTCCTATATCATTGATACCAGTTATGTCTAAGCTTTTTGAGAGATTGCTCATAAAGAGGCTGAAAACTGTCATTCAAGAAAAGGAACTCATACCTCATCATCAGTTCGGGTTCAGAGAAAAACACTCTACTATAGATCAAGTACATCGCATCACAGAAGTAATTGAAAACACTCTTGAGAAGAAACAAGTTTGTGCTAGTGTTTTCCTTGATGTTTCCCAGGCGTTCGATAAGGTCTGGCATGAAGGTCTACTATACAAACTCCAAAGGGACTTGCCACATCAATACTACCTATTGCTAAAATCATACCTCAGTGAGAGACACTTCAGAGTCAAGCATGAAGGAGCATACTCTAGTCTTAAGGAAATTAAGGCAGGCGTTCCTCAAGGAAGTGTGGTGGGCCCGCTCCTATATCTTCTTTATACGAATGATGTACCAAGCAACGAGGACACAATCATTGCGACATTTGCGGACGATACTGCCCTACTATCGGTAGGTGAATCCCTCGAAGAAGCCACTTCAAAATTACAGCGAACCGTCAACGATATCAGTGAATGGACCAAAAAATGGCGTCTCAATCTGAATGAACAAAAATCTACCCAGATCAGCTTCACTAACAAGCAGATAACTAGTTTGCCAATCATGCTGAACGGACAAGCGATACCCATAGCTAATACTGCAAAATACTTGGGGATGACCCTTGACACGAAACTGAAATGGAAAGAGCACGTTAAAAAGAAAAACGAAGAACTGAAGATAAAGTATAGAAAACTGTATTGGTTACTCGGTAGGCACTCCGAGCTTTCCAATCACAACAAACTGCTGATATACAGGCAAATCCTGAAACCTGTGTGGACATATGGCATCCAGCTTTGGGGCTGCACGAAAAAATCTAACATCAAGGTTATACAAACTTTCCAAAATAAGGTATTAAGGAGCATTGCAAATGCCCCCTGGTATGTGCGCAACGACGACCTTCATCGTGATCTTAAAATGGAAACCGTCAGCGAAGCGATCAAGCAACATGCTATTAAACACGAACATCGGCTTCATGGTCATACAAACCCCGAAGTTCTCCGTCTCCTAGACAGTACAAATGCCGTCCGGCGACTGGATAGAAAAAAACCCTACGAACTTGTGACTGACACAGTGTAGTGCGTGGGGTGTTCTCTTCTAGAGCGCAGCCATTGGGCTGCTAACTCTAAAAAGTGTAAATATTGTATGCATAGAAATTAGCTTGATGGGCACAAATGCTCAGTTGTTATGATATTGATATTTTTGATGAAATATATCGATTTGAAAAAAAAAAAAAAAAAAAAAAAAAAATTTCTCCGCACCCGACCGCACCGCACCGCACCGCACCCGATCGCACCGCACGGCACCGCATAAATCAATTTCTCCGCACCCGACCGCACCGCACCTCACCGCACCCGATCGCACCGCACGGCATCGCATAAATCAATTTCTCCGCACCCGACCGCACCGCACCGCATCGCACCCGATCGCACCGCACGGCACCGCATAAATCAATTTCTCCGCACCCGACCGCACCGCACCGCACCGCACCCGATCGCTCCGCACGGCACCGCATAAATCAATTTCTCCGCACCCGACCGCACCGCAACGCACCGCACCCGATCGCACCGCACGGCACCGCATAAATCAATTTCTCCGCACCCGACCGCATCGCACCGCACCCGACCGCACCGCACAGCACCGCATAAATCAATTTCTCCGCACCCGACCGCACCGCACCGCACCGCACCTAACCGCACCGCATAAATCAATTTCTCCGCACCCAACCGCATCGCACCGCACCCGACCGCACCGCACCGCACCACACCGCACCGCATAAATTATTTCTCCGCACCCGACCGCATCGCACCGCACCCGACCGCACCGCACCGCACCGCACGGCACCGCATAAATCAATTTCTCCGCACCCGACCGCACCGCACCGCACCGCACCCGATCGCACCGCACGGCACCGCATAAATCAATTCTCCGCACCCGACCGCACCGCACCTCACCGCACCCGATCGCACCGCACGGCACCGCATAAATCAATTTCTCCGCACCCGACCGCACCGCACCGCACCGCACCCGATCGCACCACACGGCACCGCATAAATCAATTTCTCCGCACCCGACCGCACCGCACGCACCGCACCCGATCGCACCGCACGGCACCGCATAAATCAATTTCCGCACCGACCGCACCGCACGCACCGCACCGCACCGCACCCGATCGCACCGCACGGCACCGCATAAATCAATTTCTCCGCACCCGACCGCACCGCACCACCGCACCCGATCGCACCGCACGGCACCGCATAAATCAATTTCTCCGCACCCGACCGCACCGCACCGCACCGCACCCGATCGCACCGCACGGCACCGCATAAATCAATTTCTCCGCACCCGACCGCACCGCACCGCACCGCACCGATCGCACCGCACGGCACCGCATAAATCAATTTCTCCGCACCCGACCGCACCGCACCGCACCGCACCCGATCGCACCGCACGGCACCGCATAAATCAATTTCTCCGCACCCGACCGCATCGCACCGCACCCGACCGCATCGCCCGCACCGAACGCACGCACGGCACCGCATAAATCAATTTCTCCGCACCCGACCGCACCGCACCGCACCGCACCGAACCCCCACGGCACCGCATAAATCAATTTCTCCGCACCCGACCGCACGCACCGCACCCGACCGCACGCACCGCACCACACCGCACCGCATAAATTAATTTCTCCGCACCCGACCGCATCGCACCGCACCCGACCGCACCGCACCGCACCGCACGGCACCGCATAAATCAATTTCTCCGCACCCGACCGCACCGCACCGCACCGCACCCGATCGCACCGCACGGCACCGCATAAATCAATTTCTCCGCACCCGACCGCACCGCACCGCACCGCACCGCACCGCACCCGATCGCACCGCACGGCACCGCATAAATCAATTTCTCCGCACCCGACCGCACCGCACCTCACCGCACCCGATCGCACCGCACGGCATCGCATAAATCAATTTCTCCGCACCCGACCGCACCGCACCGCATCGCACCCGATCGCACCGCACGGCACCGCATAAATCAATTTCTCCGCACCCGACCGCACCGCACCGCACCGCACCCGATCGCACCGCACGGCACCGCATAAATCAATTTCTCCGCACCCGACCGCACCGCACCGCACCGCACCCGATCGCACCGCACGGCACCGCATAAATCAATTTCTCCGCACCCGACCGCATCGCACCGCCCCGACCGCACCGCACGGCACCGCATAAATCAATTTCTCCGCACCCGACCGCACCGCACCGCACCGCACCAACCGCACCGCATAAATCAATTTCTCCGCACCCGACCGCACCGCACCGCACCCGACCGCACCGCACCGCACCACACCGCACCGCATAAATCAATTTCTCCGCACCCGACCGCATCGCACCGCACCCGACCGCACCGCACCGCACCGCACGGCACCGCATAAATCAATTCTCCGCACCCGACCGCACCGCACCGCACCGCACCCGATCGCACCGCACGGCACCGCATAAATCAATTTCTCCGCACCCGACCGCACCGCACCGCACCGCACCCGATCGCACCGCACGGCACCGCATAAATCAATTTCTCCGCACCCGACCGCACCGCACCGCACCGCACCCGATCGCACCGCACGGCACCGCATAAATCAATTTCTCCGCACCCGACCGCACCGCACCGCACCGCACCCGATCGCACCGCACGGCACCGCATAAATCAATTTCTCCGCACCCGACCGCACCGCACCGCACCGCACCGCACCCGATCGCACCGCACGGCACCGCATAAATCAATTTCTCCCACCCGACCGCACCGCACCGCACGCACCCGACCGCACGGCACCGCATAAATCAATTTCTCCGCACCCGACCGCACCGCACCGCACCCGATCGCACCGCACGGCCGCATAAATCAATTTCTCCGCCACCCACCGCACCGCACCGCACCGCACCCGATCGCACCGCACGGCACCGCATAAATCAATTTCTCCGCACCCGACCGCACCGCACCGCACCGCACCCGATCGCACCGCACGGCACCGCATAAATCAATTTCTCCGCACCCGACCGCACCGCACCGCACCGCACCCGATCGCACCGCACGGCACCGCATAAATCAATTTCTCCGCACCCGACCGCACCGCACCGCACGCCCCGATCGCACCGCACGGCACCGCATAAATCAATTTCTCCGCACCCGACCGCACCGCACCGCACCGCACCCGATCGCACCGCACGGCACCGCATAAATCAATTTCTCCGCACCCGACCGCACCGCACCGCACCGCACCCGATCGCACCGCACGGCACCGCATAAATCAATTTCTCCGCACCCGACCGCACCGCACCGCACCGCACCCGATCGCACCGCACGGCACCGCATAAATCAATTTCTCCGCACCCGACCGCACCGCACCGCACCGCACCCGATCGCACCGCACGGCACCGCATAAATCAATTCTTTTCACCGCCACCGCCGCATCGCACCAACCGCACCGCATAAATCAATTCTCCGCACCCGACCGCACCGCACCGCACCCGACCGCACCGCACGGCACCGCATAAATCAATTTCTCCGCACCCAACCGCACCGCACCGCACCCGATCGCACCGCACGGCACCGCATAAATCAATTTCTCCGCACCCGACCGCACCGCACCGCACCGCACCCGATCGCACCGCACGGCACCGCATAAATCAATTTCTCCGCACCCGACCGCACCGCACCGCACCGCACCCGATCGCACCGCACGGCACCGCATAAATCAATTTCTCCGCACCCGACCGCACCGCACCGCACCGCACCCGATCGCACCGCACGGCACCGCATAAATCAATTTCTCCGCACCCGACCGCACCGCACCGCACCGCACCCGATCGCACCGCACGGCACCGCATAAATCAATTTCTCCGCACCCGACCGCACCGCACCGCACCCGACCGCACCGCACCGCACCACACGCACCGCATAAATCAATTTCTCCGCACCCGACCGCACCGCACCGCACCGCACCCGATCGCACCGCACGGCACCGCATAAATCAATTTCTCCGCACCCGACCGCACCGCACCGCACCGCACCCGATCGCACCGCACCGCACCGCACAGCACCGCATAAATCAATTTCTCCGCACCCGACCGCACCGCACCGCACCGCACCCGATCGCACCGCACCGCACCGCACAGCACCGCATAAATCAATTTCTCCGCACCCGACCCCACCGCACCGCACCGCACCCGACCGCACCGCACGGCACCGCATAAATCAATTGACCGCACAACAACAGAAGAAATATAATATATTTCTTCACATAGCTATCTGGAACAACATATTATGTTGTTCCAGACAGCTATGCACCCTTACTTGGCCGAATTTGGATCCGGCATCTTGGTATATCCCTCAATGATCTAGACTATTCCACAAAGGCATCTACCTCACAGATACATTCCGTCATATCTCTGGATGATATTTTCGGAAAATATTCCAGCATATTCGAGCAAAAAGTGGGTTGTGTACCAAATATTACATGTACACTGCACCTTCGTGAAAATTCAAGACCAGTTTTTCTTCGTGATCGAGAAGTGCCATATGCTTTGAGGGAGAAAGTCGAAAAAGAGCTTGATTGCCTGGAAGCAGAAGGAATTATCACTAGGGTGGACCATAGTGACTGGTGATCACCTTTGGTGGTCGTTCCAAAACCGGATGGTAACGTCCGGCTCTGCGTTGATTATAAGACCACAGCAAATCCGCAGCTCCTTTCATCCCGTTATCCAATCCGAAAAATAGAAGAAATCCTTAACAGTCTCCGCGGATCTTCATATTTCTGCAGATTGGACTTGTATAAAGCCTACCTCCACCTGAAAGTTGATGAAAAAAGTCGTGCAATACAGGCCATCTCCACTCATCGAGGTGTTTATTTGATGAACCGTTTATCTTTTGGGGTGAAAACTGCCCCGAGTGAATTCAACCGAATACTTGATCAAATTCTTCAGGGACTGGAAGGTACGCTGTCGTATTACGACGACATTATTGTGCATGGAAAAACGTTGGAGGAATGTCAAACCCGTCTACTTCAATGCCTAGATAGACTGGGCAAATATGACCTTCATGTCAATAAGAATAAATGCGAATTTCTCAAAACGGAAATAGCATATCTAGGCCGTATTGTCCGTCATAATCAAATCCTAAAATCTACTGAGAAATTTCGAGCTCTTATAGATATTTCAAGACCAACAAACGCCGATGAAGTACGTCGTTTCTTGGGTCTCATCACATATTATTCGAGATTTATTCGGAACTGTTCAACTTTAACCCATCCCTTGAGGGAACTTCTACAGAAACAGAAGAAATTCTTTTGGAGCAGAAAATGTGAAGCAGCCTTCATCAAATTGAAAAATGAAGTTGCTAGTGACCAGGTTCTCATACCTTTCGATCCACAGCTACCACTGATTCTAACTTGCGATGCAAGTCCCACTGGAGTAGCTGCGATTCTTTCACATTCAATCGAAAATCAAGAAAGGCCTATTTCTTTTGCATCCCGCTCTCTAACCACTGCTGAACAAAATTACAGCCAGTTGGATAGAGAGGCACTGGCTATCATATTTGGAGTCAGTCATTTCTACATGTATGTATATGGTCGCAAATTTCAGTTAGTTACTGATAATCAACCCCTCTCACGCATATTCCATCAATCAGCTAAACTTCCAGCCATGACATCAGCAAGACTTCTGCGATATGCGTCATTTTTAACAAATTTTGATTATGAAGTCAAATTTAAGAAAGGGGAAGAAAATTCGAACGTAGATTGCCTATCAAGAGCTCCACTTCTAATTAATCGGAAATCTATGGATATAGTAATAAATCAAGAAGTACATGATATATTCAGTGCAACAATTTCTCAAATTTCGAGCACGAAAGTTACAGCTGAGACCATATCAAGGGAAACTGAGAAAGATGTAGAATTGAGAAAAATCAAATCTGCGCTCATCAACGGACAGTCTACAAATTTCGAAGAATACACTTTAGATTGTGGCATAATTTTCAAAGGTCAACGAATTGTGATCCCAGAAACCCTTCAAAAATCTGTTCTCGATGAGCTCCATGAAACTCATATTGGAATTACCAGAATGAAAAAACTGGCTCGTAGGTACTTCACATGGACAGGTATCGATCGTGCAATTGAATCTCTAGTTCGTGCTTGTGAAGCATGCTGCTCAATCAAGAAGAATCCTTCAAAAGCGCCTCTACACTCATGGGAAGAACCAGAAGAAAACTGGGATCGTCTGCACATGGATTATGCTGGTCCATGTAATGGGAAGCACTTCCTCATTGTTATTGACGCTAAGTCCAGATGGCCAGAAATTCGGGTCATCAGTGAAGCTCCGACAACTGAAAAAACCATCAGTTTATTGCAAGGAATTTTCTCGACTCATGGATACCCTCGAGTACTTGTGTCAGACAACGCCACAATTTTCAAGAGTGACACATTTACCAAATTCTGTGATTCTAATGGCATCAAGCAGAAATTTAGTGCACCTGGACATCCAGCTTCAAATGGACTCGCTGAAAGGCATGTCCAAACCCTAAAAAATCATCTCAAGGCCATGCAGAATGATCCACTTCCGCTTACAGAAAAACTTCAGAAGATCATGATGTACTATAGAGCAACTCCTATGGCTGATGGGAAGTCTCCAGCCGAACTCTATCTCAAGAGAACTCTACGTATCAGGCTGGATGCTATAAAACCATACAAGGAGGAACCATGCAGACAACCTCATATACCAGGGACCAGATCATTCGACGTTGGAGATAGGGTTCAGTCGAGGCACAAATCGGATTGGCTTTTTGGCACAGTGATCCAAAAGTTTGGGCACTTGCAATACCAAGTTCAACTAGATAGTGGCTACTGTCTTAAACGTCACATAGACCAGCTTCGTTCTACAGGTGTTGCAAGGAGAAGTGTGACATTTTCACCAAGTCAGACCGATGGAACTGGACCACAACAAAGGTCGGGTGTCCCAGCAGACTCGGATGCACCCTTCTACTACTTTGATTCACCTCAAGAGGCAAGTCCGAGAGCTGCTTCATCACCGAGGCACGTCACACCGCAGAGACCACCAGCCATGAGACGTGGCAGTCGTATACGAAGAGCTCCTGATTATCTGAGGGATTTTGAGCTCTCCACTCCATGATCATCAATTTTTGTTATATTCTTAAATCATGAAGTACCACTATGTATTGTATTATTTTAGTGTGGGTGAGTGTTGTACCCATTCATTAACATTTATTGATAGGTAGAATCGGGGCGGAGCGACTGAACTCCCCACCCCTAGATGTACCTCTAATCAGTTGTTCTCCATATCATTCTGTCATCTAGTTAGACTTCGACTCAATTAAAAAACCAGTGTTCCGAATTCGTATCAATTATTTCAACAAACGTCACCACAGAAACCAACCTCCAGGCGATTTGATGTATCTTCATCACTCTGTTATACGGAATATTGATTCATTTGAATCTAAAGTCTCCAGGACAAATGGTTACTATGTTATGAGGAAAAAAAGAATATTTGTATGAAAAAAAGTGAGTTTCTGAGCTTCACACCCCGATGCGGCACGGGTTTATGTTATCTGATCGACCTAAAACTTTGGGAATCTCATTATCCAGTCAAATGGCACCTTTTAGGGGGCT